>JAMZAV010000306.1:600000-789832 GCA_024449915.1 Sweltsa coloradensis
TTTGGCGTTTTAGTTAAAAAACCGAAGGCAAAGTTCAAAACCTCGGTCAGTATGCAAAAAGCTTACAATTCAAACAGTCACATCCAAAGTTGTTGTGTCTCTGGTCACACCAAATTCCTACAACCCAAATTTAATGTGGGGCTAAAATTCCAAAACGTTTTCATAAGTATTCTAGCATCTATATGAGTGAGCTTTATGTAATCGACCTGAACCAATACTCCACCAGTATTACATATCAATTCATCTTTGTTCACTGTAGATTATTTTAATACTCATTGCAAAAATCCCAAACTATCTAATGATGTCGATAATAACCGAGTCTCCGATTCGTGTGTCTCTCGATTTGAGTAGGCGGGAAACACGCCCTTATGTGAAATTGGTAATATTTTTTAATCCAGAGTTTCATAATTCCAACTCTACCAGACATCATATTCGACAAGAGGGAGACGTCGGAGCAATCGCTCGATCGCGTTGAATTTTGTGGTTTCTGGATTGTAATAAATATAACCAATTCTGTTGTTTGTTGATGATGATGAAGATGGTGGTATTGTAAGACTTGCCTTGCTGGTGTCCGCAAAGGGTAGAGGGTGGTATTGTAAGACTTGCCTTGCTGGTGTCCGCAAGGGTAGAGGGTGGTATTGTAAGACTTGCCTTGCTAGTGTCCGCAAAGGGTAGAGGGTGGTATTGTAAGACTTGCCTTGCTGGTGTCCGCAAAGGGTAGAGGGTGGTTGACGACGTTGATCTCGTGGTCCTCCCCCAAGGCGTTCTTCAGTATCGCGTTGTAGACCATGTTCATCGTGAGGGGTGGAGAGTGGAACGGCTGGTTGTTGAACCAGGCGTTCACTATTGGGTAACCGTCAATGTCGTCAAACGTGGCGCCCACTATGTAATGTTGGGTGACCAGGGGAAGGTTCTTCACTGACTGAAAAGTAGGAATATAAGGTTCGTGCGTTCGCTCAGACTTTTGTGAAATGAACCACTTTGGCCCGTTCGTTCGCTTCAGTGTTAAAACTATCTCTCATAACACTTTCCCAAAAGCCAATATAAAATGTAGACACTGGCTTTTTAGGTCCGCGAACGAACAGCTATTACACGATTTAAGCGTAGTTAATAATCATGTTAAACTATTACGCTCAGCAGCAGATGGGAATTTCGGACAGGTATTCGTTGTATCACTTCCAGAGGTGCACCCTCATATTCAAACCTTTAAAAATGTTAACTCTGCAAACCTATTACTTTTAAAGGAAGAAGAGTGTAGTTTTCAATAATTTGGTAATTTCATGTTTAATTTATTATTTAGTTTGGCGCTAATCACACATGACAGTCCTTCCGGTCAGGTTTGAGGATTGATCTGTTTTAGGTAATGAATTGGTAGGCTGGATATTGCCACTTTATACAACAAGTGACGGATACCTACATATTATTTATCGTTTATTACTTATTTATTTATTTTATTTATTTATTGTTTTAACACATTGATGTGTTATAGGTTGAATACTAATACTAATACATTGCAATTAAGGTAATATATAAATTTTAGTTTTGACATTTACTTTATCGTAAATATATAGAAGGATATGACAATTCAATAGTTATATGTTGAGTTCTTTTAATGTTGAAATAATTGCATTTTTAAAACCATATTTAGTTTTGGAAAAAACTAGAATGACTTCCTACTAGAAATCATAGACCTTGACAGAGAGTCAGCAAACTTACCTCATCCAGAATATATTCGGTGAAGTTCGATCCAACCGGCAGCTCTATCAGCCCCTTCGAGTAGGTTTTCTTGTACTGTTCGTATATTTCCAGCGTCGAAGTCACATTGGTCAGTATTGTGATGGGTGTGTGGTATTCACCATAGGACTAAACGAAAATTAAAAGAATTGGTAGTTTAAAAGTATATAATATGCCATGTAGGAAATCATGCATTCAAGTTACAACTCACTGTTGATGTTATTTCACAAATTAATCTGGAGTATTTAAATATTCATAATTTGTTGTGATTTGTACTTCGACCATATATTTTGTTCCTTTGTTGCTTATTAAGCATAACATAATATTTTATGACTGATAAATTTAACTTCCATCCTGATGTATGTATTGCACTCGTCCCAAAAACATTTTATTCATGGTACTTTCATTTAAGAGATCATTGTTCAACGTCATGTGACGACAAAATGGTAGCATATGGTGTGGAAGAATAATGATATAATGATTATGAATAGGTATAGTATTGAGTGTTGTTAAATGAACAAGATACGTGTAGGGCCTATAGTACAGAAGGGACAGTTGGTAGTGGAGGACAAGAGTTAATCTGTTAGGAATTCGTTTAGCGAGTAAAATGCTCTTTCTACTAGGAATGATTTTAATTTGTACTTAATGTAGCATGAGATTTGATTTCTTGATTTGGTTGGTCGGGAAACACTCCCGTAGGTGTAATTGTTTTTATTTACTACAATTTAGAGATTTGATGTCTGTCTCTGATGGGTTTTGGTAGCTTATTGTATATGGAGGGGTCAGGCGTAGATAGGTCCTTTGGAATCTCTCCAACAAATTGGTCTTACTTGAATTGTGATGTAATTTGTACTTCCTTGCTTCAAGCGTGCAACGTTGTAGGTTCATAACTCAATTATTATGAAGTATTGTAAGTTATCTCAAATCAAGTTTGGCATCATGTGTGCTTTTTTACCTCTAGAGTGATGGTGCGGGGCGGGAGGTCGTCGAACAACCGGAAGACGATGGCGGTGATGAAGGTTGCAATGGTCAGCACACAAGGCAGGGAGACTTGAAGCATAAACAAGCCCCATGTGCGCTTGGTGTAGACGGCCTTCTTCATAAACATGGCGAACAGCTGGTTCATGGAGAGAGCGAAGCCGGTCAACAAGGGAATCCCGGTGCCTGATATGTCCATGTCCACTAGAAATTTAGACAAATATTAACTCAAGCAAACACTTTTCTTATAATATAATATATAATTATGAACTTCATTACTAAGGCAAGGATAAGGACCTTTTGTATAAGACATTTGTTCAGCAAATATCACTGTACATAACAACATAAGAAAAGGACCTAAAAATGTTTACTGACATCAAATAATTCAACGCAATAACTGTTTTAAAAGTATGTTTCGTCGAAATATGCAACATAGGGGAGTGTTAATTTAGCGTATTTCAAATCAATAGAGGGAGAGGGAAAATGGCAAACTATTGGATTGCATTGGTTAAATTTTTACTTTTTTTTTACACATACTCGGTTCAGCCCGACTTAGCGCATGCCGATTGCAACGTATATTACACAATTAATTCTTGAGTACATCAAAAGCGGTCAGAATCCATTTAAGATGCTAACAACTTACAAGGATATTCTTCACAAAAGAGCTATTTTCTGGCAAAATAAAATATGTATTTCTGCCATAAGTAATAATATATAAAATATTTCAATATTTTCAGATAAACATAAAACAAATAAGGATGAGTCCTTAGCGTCCTAGCCCTACTTAGTAACAGTATGTAAGCATATAAGTATGTGGTAGGTACCTACGCGAAGTCGTGGATGCGGTGTACGAAGGATCAACGAACTTGGTCAGGATCTCGTCAGCATAAAGCTTAGTTTTAGCTGCGAGCTCAGCTCCAGTGTATCCTTTGCTGACGTCCTTGTCGGCTCCAGCCCTAAGAATAAAGTTAATTAGAGATACAGACGTATTCGTGTTTGTAAGTTAACATTCTGCTTTAACAGCTTGTATCAAATTAGCTTAAAAGTTGTAAAGCTGGGACTTAGCAGATCATTGAAATAAGATTTATTTTTAGGAAGAATGGTTAAATAATGCACTGGGCACTTTTATAGACACATTTCAGGAAAAGGAACGTGTATAGTGGTTCTAACGAAAGAATGCAGATAGCTCGAAATTGTTTCCCCAACATAACAACTTCGTCAGCTCTATTCACGCTAGCTCAGCGTGGGCTTAGCACATGGAGGAACTCTGTGATCTAGCACAGATAATTTTTGCTTGTGTTGGTTAAAGACTTTTCGAGACGATGAGTGGTGATAGATGAGGATGAAGTATGAATAGAAGGGAGGAGGGGAAACCCGCTGCCAATACGTAGCCTACTCCTTTTGAGAAGTACCAAGGGGACCAACGGCTTTACGTCCCATCCGAAATAACGGTGTTACCTTGACAGTCTCCACTAACCCAGAAAAGCTGACCACGCCCGAACGTTGCTTAACCTCGGTGTTAGAGTGGGAACCGGCTAAACTACCTCGGCTAAACCGCTGGCTTGTGATGTCTAGGAAGAGGAAGTCTGACTCACTTCATGAACACCTCCTCAAGGGTAGTGAGGGAGACACCGTAGCTTAGTATCCCCAGGTAGTTCTTGTCTTGCTCAAGTTTCTTGAACATCTGCTCGAAGATCGGACTGAGGTCGTCTCGTAGTAGGTACGACAGCTCGGTGCCGATGTTCTGGCTAACATCCAGATCGGGGATGAACTTGCGCAGTAGCTCAGTCGTCGCGGTAACGTCACAGTTGGCTCCCTTGACGATCACCAATCTGTAGCCCTCGCCTGGAAGAGCAAGAGGGTGAAACAATCCGTTTTAAGACTGTTGGCTTAGCTCGAGAAAACTTATCTTTGACGCAGAACGCAAGAGGTAAAGTCAGAATCACTTGGAAGCTCTATCATTTGTCCTATCGGGTTGTGGTTTGCACCAAAATGTTAAGTAAGAATGTGTAATAGTTGATATCAAGGCACATTTTCCAAATACTGCTCACTTTTCTTATTAACTGACCGTAAATATGACACCAAACAGTTAATTTGTAGTAATTTTCCAATTTTGTGTAAGAGACAATTATTTGAAATTTCAAAATCGGCTATAATATAGACACTCGCTCATCCTTTCTGAACAGCCTCCCAAAAATGCAGTTTTTTGGGATGAAAATTAAAGGTCAAAAAACGGTACGTTCTTTATGTGAAATTAGATGGATTTGTCGATCGAGCGTATTTTAAATGGGCATTTAAACATTGTAAAAAAAGTTGGCCCGAGCTTGGCAAACAGTATTAACAGTATCCAACCAGCTAAAATTGCTAGTTTTTGTTATTTATATTCTGAAGATTAAATGATTGTGTAAAGTGATTTAGTGAAGAGCTATACATACCGTATTTCTTTTTTAGGTAAAAGGACGAGCCCACACATTGAAGTAATCCATCCGCCATTATAGCGATTCTGTCTGCTAAGAGGTCAGCCTCGTCCATAAAGTGAGTGGTCAACAGAATGGTCCTTCCCTTCTTCTCCGCCTGCAGGAGATCCCAGAGGGCGCGTCGGGCGGTCGGGTCCATTCCAGACGTGGGTTCGTCGAACATCACAACCTGGAGGAACACGCGTCAGAGGGGTAGTCAGGCCAAACACCAACCCAACACTCCACGAGCAGAAAGCTTCTCTTAAGAAAGCACTTCTCGCTCCATGTTAGCCCTATCTTGACTGTATTATTATTGTCTAAAAACACACTCTGGTAAAAAAAGATCTCTCGTCTGACGAACGAATAAGGATAAAGCGCTTTACTATACAAGGTTCTTTATCAAGATTGCATCTGAACTTTTCATGCCTTTAAGAAGATTATTAACGAACCATTTATTCATAAAAAGGACACCCAACATGCGTAAAATATGTTCAAAAAAGAAGTCTGGTAAAAATCCGCATGAAAACAGATTCAAAGATACAAAGGTAAATGGAATAGCATATGAGCAAGAAGCTTTTATTTACAAATCAGAGCTTAGTTTAGTCTGAATATTCGTTTGCCAATCAGACCTTTTCATGTGAGCTACGTTTTGTGCTGTCCTCCGATTGACATGTGTTTTTTCTGTTGACCTTGACCTTCAGCAAGGATGATACAGAATGTTTTTGGTGACGCTGGGGATGAGATGGGAGTGGCCTCATCTCAGCTAGACATAAAAATAATAGGCACCTGCACCAACAACAAGACTTGAATGCTGGAAAGAAAAGTATTATTTTGTTTGTATCTTTTAGTTTCGCTCTCTTATAGGTTCTTCTGTGCCCGTTCATGTTTTTGCATAGTTCTTATCAATGTGTAAATAAATAAAGACGTGGGGACATAAATTGAAAACATGTCACATCAACCGCAAATAAAACAAGAAGATATGTGTACATTTCATTCGTTTTTTTAATAAATGTATAAAACACGATCATTTAGCGGTTGTTTGTTTTACTTAATCGATCAGTTTCATTATGAACAAGAAATATTATGTATCCTTCCCGTATACTGACGATGGTTGCGAGTTGTATCATTCGCCTTGTCATTGTTACAATTTCTTTTATTTATAGATGTAGTTAGGGTCTTTGTAGAATTGTACTGACGGGCTGTATAATACTTTCAACCCTTTCCGGCCCAACGGCGCCATAACTTTTTTAAATTTTTATCTGGGTAAATAATAGATTTTTAAAATTTGACCCCTATTTTTTTTTTTTAATAATAAATTAATTTTTTTTTCCACATTCCAAAAGGACCAAAAGAGAATTTTTTAGAGAAGATTGAAAATACAAATCTGCAAAAAAGGCTAAAAATGAAAAAAACGGGGATCTCTAGTATTGCTATATTTGAGATACAAAAATTTCAAAATATGCAAAAAAAAAATCTTGTTTTAGGTATGTTTTTCAAATTTGAATTTTAACCTAAAATGAAGCTTTTATTCAAATTCCAAAATTTCCCAAAATTCGTTAAAATTCAGGATTAAAAATATGAAAAAATACTAAAATTCTTAGGAAAAAATGTAAAACTTGAATTGTTTGCTTAAAATTACCTAATTTACACAAATTTAATTCGGGCCTGAAAGGGTAATAAATAAAGCCAATGCTTACCTTGGACTTCCCGCACAGCGCAACACACGCTGAGAGCTTCCGCTTCATCCCACCAGACAGCGTGCTTGCGGTTTTGTTCTCCTTGGGAACCAGGTCGACTTGTTTTATGTACTTCATGATTTCACTATCCAATTCGTCACCATCCATGCCTTTCAGCTAAAAGAAATTTGGTTTTAGGTGGAAGTAAATATCAATAGGCCTACAAATCAATTTCTTAGAAGCAGATAAAGTAAAAACACACTACGCGAAAGCGAGTTTACGCTATCAGCTTTCAGTTTTTTTCTCGTCGGGTACACGGCTATGCTCGTTGTGATATTCCTATTGATTGTACAAATAATCATGGAATAATAATAAATAAATAAATAAATAAATAAATAAATTAATTAATAAATAAATAAATAACATAAAAATACCATATTTATAATAGTTCACTTGAGCGTAAGTAAAGAAATGATCTATGAGATCCAGTACACATATTCCTTAATTTATTCCTCGATGTCGAATTAAAATGTATTAAATCTCCGTAATCGAGTGTTTTCTTGTGTGTGTAATTCGGTAATTTATTCCAAGGGCCTAGATTGTTCCAAGAAAACGTTCATACCAATCCAAAGTAAAAATCAACATTAATTGCTGCCAATTAATCTTTGTCAATCGTGAATTAAGAGATTTAACGGGAATTTGTCAAGTTTTTATAGCTCATGTTTTGAAATTTTCATTTTTCGAAATTTTGAATTTTTGTCTTGCAATGATGGTATAAAGCTTATTCTATTGCAACCGAGTGTGAATATCAATAGAACGATTCTTTATTAACGTTCCCGAGAAATTTGTTAGTGACATTAGGAAACATTTATCAGCAATCATCTGAAACCTGAACGTATGAACTTGGCGCGCGCTTGCCTCAGCGACCCGGCACCTCCACCAAACCTTAGAATGTAATTATTATTATAGAGGTCCCTCACTGGGAGTGATGATATTTCTATTACGTCAATACAAAATCCATTACAATTTATAAAACACAATTTCAATACATAAAAAATATATGTAAATAATTTAACGTCTATCGTATTCAATTATTTAAAAAAAAAACTGATCTAACTTATTTCATACATGCAGAAGAACAAAAGTTTGACAAAATATATTACAACAACAATGTAAGAGACAACAATTTTCGATGACGTATTCAAATTGTATATAAACAAAATGAACTGAAATGAATTTAAATGAATCAGATATAAATTACAAACAGAAAAAAAAACATGAAAATATAAAAAAGTTATTTATTAGACGATCCCACTCAGACGAATATGAGGTTTGCCAAATATAAGAAACAGAAAATCAGGGAATAATGAAACTTCTGCGGAAGAAAACACTGAACGCGAATCTTATTCAAATAAATTTTAAGCATGTTTTTTGTTAGCGCTCATTTAAAATAAATTACCCGATATGTTGACAATAAGATATTTACCTTCCCAAAGAAGTAGAGATGCTCTCTCACTGTCAACTCATCGAACAGAATGTTGTGTTGCGGACACAGCCCTAAACTCTCTCGTACTTTCTGCATCTGGGTTCTGACGTCATACCCGCTCACCACCGCCGTGCCCGAGGTCGGCGTTATCATCCCCGTCAGCATGGACATGGTCGTCGTCTTCCCTGCGCCGTTGTGCCCTAAACATCCACCATACAAGGCTATTTTACATCCCTATAACTTTAAAGTCCATGGGACTGAAAGAGGGCCTTTAACATTTTTTTAACCGACAATTAATATTAAAATAAATAATAAATTTGGACAACTACATTTGATATAAAATTGTCATGTGTATCATATTATCCTCAACCAATATTAAAACCACGCGAAATAACCTTATTTTAGTAATAACTCACATAACGCTACACAAAAACAATAAAGTGGATACTAGGTCCCATATGTTTTAGCTAGAACTATATCTGGCATAAAACCTTTTTCAAATATCGCAACCAGTAATGATTTGAATCAAGGTTTAAATTAAATTAATGTATTCCGTAATTAAAAACGCTATACTAAACAATATTTGAGTATTTTTTCATGCAGTGTGTTGTTCTAACGAAACTACGTGAGACCTAGTAGCCCTTTTTTATTTTACGTTACGGGTTGAGAGATATTACTAAAATAAGATTATTTCGGCTGGTTTTAATATTGGTGGTGATCCTTACCCTTAAGCTGTCAATCGTGACACAGGAGAAATCTCACCCAGCAAGACGGTGATCTGCCCCTCGTACATGTTGAGGTTGAGATCGTTGACTGCCGTCTTCTTGTTTTGTTTGGTTCTTTGCATTAATTCAGAAGGGCGTCCCTCAAGGATAGAGCCTCGTACCTCTACTGTATACAGGATTGAGAGTTCACACACTTAGCTCGAAGTATTCATGATAGACTCACCCAGCAAGACGGTGATCTGCCCCTAGTACATGTTGAGGTTGAGATCGTTGACTGCCGTCTTCTTGTTTTGTTTGGTTCTTTGCATTAATTCAGGAGAGCGTCCCTCAAGGATAGAACCTCGTACCTCTACTATATACACGATTGAGAGTCCACGTACTTTGCTCGACGTGTTCATGATAGACTCACCCAGCAAGACGGTGATCTGTCCCTCGTACATGTTGAGGTTGAGATCGTTGACTGCCGTCTTCTTGTTTTGTTTGGTTCTTTGCATTAATTCTGTAGGGCGTCCCTCAAGGATAGAACCTCGTACCTCTACTATATACACGATTGAGAGTTAACGTACTTTGCTCGACGTGTTCATGATAGACTCACCCAGCAAGACGGTGATCTGTCCCTCGTACATGTTGAGGTTGAGATCGTTGACTGCCGTCTTCTTGTTGTAGACCTTCTTGAGATATCTTATCTGAACTCCGGCCGGAAGATGGGTCGGCTCCGGTTCGTATATCTCGCAGTTTATCTTTGGCGCTGGCATCAACACTTGCTGCACTGCTTCGCTGTCTTGGCTTCCACACCAATACGATCTCTGAAATCAGACGCCGTTCTTTTAACAACATTCATTAAATTTCAAACAATCACGACAGTTTCTCTGTGTTAAGGTAATATTATTCATACTATTCAGCGAGTGAGAACGTGTGGGGAAGGTGGGAGCTTGTCGCTTGTGAGGGTTAAGAGGACGATGGCGTGTACATTGGTGGAGTGTCCATCGCAATCTACATTTTCCGTGTTCCGTGGTTTCAATGATATTCAGAATTATTGCTCATTGTGGGAATGTGGAAATGACCCCACAATCCAGGCCCTGGCGATCTCAGAATGTTTAACAAGACTGTGAGGAGTGTGGTCAACTGTTTGTCTCAATTGAACACTTTCTTTGCGGACTTCTCTGACATAATTTGTTTGACTGAGACCGTCATGCCCGTTATAATAACTGCGTGCGAATTTACTCTCGTTCAACAAATTGTTTCCCCACATGCAATGACGATATTCTCGAACATATATTTTTGTAAACCCAGACATTGGTATACACACAACAACTATTGATGATGAATCGCCCTTTTAATCTGATTACGACCAACCTACTATTGTAGTGTTTCAATGTCGATGTGCAATACGTCAACGAAAGAGTGGTGTAGAATAATTGTAAGCGAGCTGACATGAATCAAACTGTGGAAGTTGCATCATTGAGTATATGATTGCATGTATACCGTGCAAAGGAAGAACCACCGTTGAGGCACTCCGAAGTCGCCCGGGAAGACGGCCTCCACGTAGACCGTGAAGAAGATGTCGATGACCATGTTCACCACCATCATGATCATCACGTGACCCAGGTAGAGGTCGTCTTCTGGCGTGGCCGGACCCCAGACGTTGTGCCACTGTGCTCCGATGCCGGTACCCTCGTGGATCAGGATCAGCTGCGAGAGTTGGGAGTAATACCGGTCAGGTGGTCCTTTCTTCGTTGTCGCTACATTATATTATATTTAATTTTAATTTATTTTGGGCCCGGTCCAGTTAAAGTGGCAAGTAAATTTAACCGACATATAAGTTGTTGTCACTTTGTTAATAATTTAATAATTTTTCGTAGGATGCCAGCCCAGGGTGCATTCATTCATGCAACTAGGTATGTTGCGGATAAGACAATATTATTGTGAATGGATGTCCGAGGGCTGTTTAAGTGGACATATTTCTTTGCATAAGCATTAACTACTAAGGAAAACCTCGGAAAAACATTTCAGTCGGGATTGCCGGTCACGACGGGATTTGAACCCGGGACCTCCCGAATCATAGTCGCGCGCTTAACGCTCGTGACAACACTGTCGGTGGTCACTGGTAACCATTAATCAGATGGAAGACCAACAGTTATTAACAGATAAATTTTAACTGAACATTGAAATGATCGACCTTTATTGATTATTATTACTATGCTGCTGAGAACACTGAAGAATTTTGACAATTGTAATCTGTTTTCATTTTGTTCCTAAAGACGTCTCGAAATTAAAAACAAACCTCGAAAAGCTACTTATCACTTTGATTGGTGAACATCCATTGCTCATTATTAGAACACGGATACTCCGAAGTCTCCACAGTCGCTAATATTGAACAACCCTGATACAATTGTATGTATTGCATTGCTTATTTTAATCTGTCTTTGTTTAAGATAAAGTTATACCATGAATCCCAAGCCCATGGCGGTATTGGAGCCAATCAAGCAGGTCGCTAGCTTGGCGCCCACCGAGAGATCACTGTACTTGAGCTGTACCAACGTGTAAGGTCCGAACGTTAGGAACCACACGAGACCCGCAACCGTGGCTGCGATGTTTGCTGGGGACAAGATCACAAGATATTAGTATTTATGTGATGTAAAAAAGGTATTATCAATCCCCGCATTTTATCCTAGTTAGGCGATCCACTTTTCAGTCGTTACACATAATTTGAGCAAAGCTTTTGAACAGTGACCAGGAAGATAACCTTTATACCATAAGATAATAATTTGTTTGATAATCTTCCGTTTGTTTTGGGGAATGGTCATGGGTTCTCGATGCCTTTCCCCTGGTGCGAAGCACCTGTAACTAAAAATCAGATGTGTGCCAGAGTTGGGCGATGGACAGCGTCTGCGCTGCATGGTGGTTGGTGACAGGTACCGTTGATTTCGGTAAAATACCGCCGGAGCTCGGGAATGGCAACAAACCTTTAGGTTTTTGTATTGGATGTAATATGTAGCAGCACACGTGGCAGAAAAGTTTAATGTTATGCCGACAAAGAAATAGGTATGAAGGGGCCTACTTGACACCTTTAATGAATTTTTGGGTAAGGAATCGAAATATTGGATTCATGGATGCGAAATGGTAGCGTACAACATAATAACTGTCAAAAATATATAAATCTCCTAGCGAAGTTTCGGCGCACCTTAAGGCTCAAGTTGGGGATTTATGAGCACGAGATTTTATCAAACAGGCAGTGAACTACTTACCCTGAGAAAAGTGTACAGAAACTCTAAATGAGAATGTGATGATGGCAGCGGCGTACAACAACATGAAGACGAACAGAACTGAGGCGTCTGAATGTTGGAATACGGCAGTATTTGCGCCACTTACATCGACTGGATACCAGGATACCTAGGAATGACATAGGATCAGGTGAAATTATAATATTAGATCACGGCAGGAAGCATGTTTAAAGTTAAAAAAAAATCATTACCAAGGTTTTTGCCAGTACAAATAACTGATTATGGGTTTTGATAATAACAAATAATTCTGATAATTTAAATATTTACCTTCAAAAGCAAAACTAGTAAGGAGATGGTTACTGTTAAAAATCCAAAGCACTTGATAAACCAAGCTGTCCAGTGCAACCAGTTGGGCAGGCCCATGATCTTCATCGCCTCCTAAAACAAAGCACATAAAATAATTAATGACCAAATGTTTCATATCATTCAACACCGAGCATCTGACATGGATACTATAAAATCTTATCTTAAAACCTAAAATACTTCAATAATAATTATCACACAACTTATTTAGCAATACAGCTCACTTTTTCTTTAAACCAAAGCACTTAAAATAGCACCTATTGCACAGCTGCTCTTTACAGTAGTAAACTTTTCATCCACAGATATTTACTAAAAAAACAACTTACACGCAATTCTGTATTTGTTGATAACGATAGAAGATCTGAAGTTAAAGTCCATACCAAGCCAAGCTGACACTGAACTATAACGCTAGAAACCGGTTTTATATGGCCTCCGCCTGGAAGTACCAACTGGACCTGGTATGGGCTGTAGTTCTGAGATTTTACTTCGTAGTGACGCATGTTTAAGCATGGCTTAGCACTGGGGAGCTAGAAAAGTAACAACACAACAAATGGACAAATGACGTAAAAGTAAAATTCGAAGCTTTCACATAGAAAAATTTGGATCGAAGACAAAAAGCGTGATCGTGGCATTGTACTCAATGACAACAGAGAGACTAAACACGGTCACCTCTCCAGAGTAACTTTTCTCTCCACTTCTCTCTTGTCATTTTGTCAAGCAGTGTCTAAAAAGTTTGAAGACTTTGTTTATTTTTACTCTTCAACTTCCCAGTGTGAAGCGTAATGCGATCTCTACTTCAGAAAAGTTTACCCTCGCTCTCCACCTTTTCTCGTGTAAACTCATCGGTATAAAGCCCAGTTTACCTTGAGTTGCAGCTCCTTCTCAGTGGTGATGACCTTGACTGTGCTGATACACGTGTAGACGAAGCTGAGCATCACTATCATGGGCAGAAACAACTGCAAGGCCTGGAGGATGATGTCGTCAGTGAAGGGCGGATACGGAAACCTCTGCAGATTCAGCTCTGGCATGTCTTCCTCAGAAATGTTGGCACGACTTTCAATTAGACTGGTTGATATCGCCTGCTGCAGACTGAGGAAGCCCTCGATGACATACCCTGGAGAAGACAACAATGTCGGCTGAAAACAGCTTCTACTACCACATATCTTTATCTACTACCGACTACTACTGCAACAAACTCCTCTGGTTTTAACTGCTGTGAAGGTCCATGGGACACCCAACTCTGTAGCTAAAGAAATTTCCAATAAAGGCTACATTAAAAATTAAAACTATACTATTAATGCTACTATAATACTGCTATTTATAAATACTTCTTTTTATGATTACCACTACTACTTCTTCATTACTATTAATACCACTTCTACTACTGATGCTACTACCTACTACAACTACTACTACTTGTATTACTATTCTACTGCCAACAGGAACTATAGGCCAAACTACGTTGGGCCACTTTAAATTAAAGTTTCCATTTGACAAGCAGTTGTGTAGCTTACTTACTACCACGCTCGTATACGTTTATTGTATTCACTACAGTTATTACCTGGTGATCCTCCACCGAAGAAGAAATCCTTCTGCTTGTATCTCGGTCCGGCCGTTTGAATGAACTGGAAAAGCAGCTGCGTCCACCAGCTGAGATGTTTAGAGGGCGTGTCGCTCGCGTGGTTCATGAAGCCCCCGATAGTGGCGGCGGTGACTCGGGACTCCCCCGGGAAGCGCAGCCGGATTGTCAAGTTCTTTGGCAGGTAGGAGTCGACAAGTTCTTTGTCCTCGTCGCGGAAGATCACGCCAGCGAGGGTGCTGTTCATGGTCTTGGCTTGAGTTGGCGATATGAGGTAATGTGTGAGTTCCTCCTCGGTTTCGAAACCCTTGACTGCAGGAGAAATTTTATGATGGTTATGAAGATTATTCATGATTTTCTATCTATGAAATAAATTAACTTTCATCCTTCATCTACTTTCATCAAGTACCAGACATAAATACTGTACTCTGTAATGCCAAGTTTATTGGATGAGCGTAGCGAGCGTAGCGAGCGAAGCGAAGATTCCATTTCACTACACTGGAGAAAAAAATCCGGAATGTTTTTTTTCTTTTTTTTTCTTTTTTTTGTATTTTTGTCTGTTTGTTAGCACGATTCCGGCTAAACCGATACTCCGATTGCGATGAAATTTTATTGAGACCTTCGAAATCTCTGAACTTAGAACTGCCACGTTTTTGAGCGCAATCGAAAAAAAAATTCTCATAAAAATCGCAATTTTACGATTTTTTTCGATTTTGAAAAAAATTCTTCGATTTATAATACCTACACGCTTTGTCCGATTGTAATGATTTTTTCACAGGACCTTTATTTTATGAATTTATATATTCGTGGAAAATTTAAGCGCAATCGAAAAATTATTTCTCATGAAAATCGCAATTTTACGTGGTTTTTCTTTTTTAAAACAATTCTTTGACTTATAACACCTACATGCTTTATCCGATTGTAATGATTTTTTAACAGAACCTTAATTTTATGAATCGATATATTCGTGTGAAATTTGAGCACAATCAAATAATTATTTCTTATGAAATCGAAATTTTCGATTTTTTTCTTTTTTAAAATTACGATTAATTAAAAAATTAAAAAGTAAAGTTTATTTTTTATTTATTTTTAAATAATTTAAAAAAAATCTTCAACTTAGTAATGATTTTTTCACAGAACAGAAAATCCGCATAACACATGGCAGCTCAATGCACCAATTACGCTCATCCAACAACGCGGCGGGACTTAAGCGTTTTCCTAGTGAATAGTAAATGCAGTCTTTATTCATGTCATTTGGACCCAAAGTTCCGATCCAAAATCAATATTGTTAAACAAGTCGAGTACCTATTACAGAAGTGTGGTTTACTTAAAAATTAATAACGATGAAGGATTATTGATTTTCCTAGTAGAATACTTGAGCACTATACACCTTATGACTACGGAGGGTGTTAATTTCTGTACAGATGCAATAAGAACAATACAAAAAGGAATTCTCCTTAATTCCCAAAACAAAATAAGAAAAAAATAAGAAAAATGATTATCGTCTACATCACTCCCACTTGAGTACGATTTTAATTCCAAAGGAACACCACGAAGAAGGAAAATGTGGAGGGGGAGAGAAAAAGAAGTTGCACATAACACTTTGATTCCCGTATGTTAGCACCGGATGTTCCAACCTAAACTATAAATCGAGGGTAATTTCTTTCCCCCTCCATTATGCCACAGTACATTACAACTAATGTTTGCTGGTGATTCTCAAAATCCCACTCCCAATATTCATCGTCCACTTCCACACAAAATGACTGCGCTTAGCCATCAGCACACCATCAGACTGTACTCTTATCAGAAGCATTTACCAACATTATTATTCCTAGCGCTCTGTCTAAAGTAGCGGTTGTCCTCAGAGCACCCCTAAATAACATTGGGAAAACCGGTTTTAAACGGTCAAACTGGTATGAATTGTTCGGACGACCGCGACTTTAGAACATAAAGAAGAGACATCGATGTAAACTTACCAGACATGCGCATTTTCGCCGCCGTTTCATCCATGATGTACCTTAGATCATCACTTCCGTTTGGAGCCCACGCAATAGTCCAACTGAAATAATCATTAATTACCACCATCATTCATCATCCAGCAATTGTGTGTCTAAAACAATATTAAAACTTACTAATCGTTTAACCGTATTGAAATTATCTTAACCCTTCAGTCCCCCCGTCCATGATCATGGGCTTTCAAAATTTATATCCGGGTAAAAGTTATTTTTTCCAATTTGACCACAATTTTTTATTTTTTTTCCGTGCTTTGAAAATAAATGCGTTTTCCCCCCATCCCGATTGAACGAAAAAAGACTTTTTAGAGAAAATTGAAAATACCAGTCTGCAAAAAAGGCTAGAAATGGAATAAATTTGGTTTGTCCCGGAAAAGTAATATATTTCTAGTATTGTGTGATACAAAAAATGTAAAATATGCAAACAATTCAGAAAAAAATCTTGTTTTAGGAATTTACATCATATTTACATATTTTACAAAAATGAAGCTTTAATTCAAAATTCCTTAAAAACTCTATTTTTTAAAAACACTAAACATCTTAGAAAACAATAGTATTTTGAAGTTATTGCTTAAAATAACTTAATTTTGACCAATTTAATTCGGTACTTAAAGGGTTATTTCTATAACTTTTTTACTAATATATTTTCCTTTTCACATAACGGCGATGACTCACAATCTGTCGTAGGGCCAAGGCTCTGGGTAGGGCGTCTGTGGTATCTCGACCGGGAACGACCTGTAGGTGAGCGCCTCGGAATGGTCAGTGGGGGCGAGGTAGTTCCTCATCACGACGAGGATTGTAGCCAGGATGATCGGGACCAGGAGCTCGACCAGAGTCTGGACCACGTGACGCTTCTGCAGGACCCAGTTCTTCCAGAGAAGTAGACCGAACTTGGACCAGCCTCGGGCCATGGCTGAGTCGGACCTGTAGACAATAGGACTCTGATTGGATATTGTTTAACGTCTCATATTAATGCACTAAGGCTATTCGAGACGATGAGTGGTGATAGATGAGGATAAAGGATGAATAGAAGGGAGGAGGGGAAACCCGGTACCTGCACGTAGCCTACTCCTTTCGAAAAGTACCAAGGGGACCAACGGCTTCACGTCCCATCCGAAAAGACGGTGTAACCTTGACAGTCATATAGGTTCCTCCACTAACCCGGACTACGGAGCAGACGTCAAAGAGAACGAAACCGTTACACTAGCTCTCGAACCCTCCATCTGCTCTAGACCAGCGGTATACGTGAATTTCAGGGCAGACCGGTCACCCAATCTACCCCTGACTTCGCCCGAAGGCTGCGGAACTTCGGTGTTCGAGGGGACCATGACTCTGACGAAAACCCAATTGTCATAACATGACCGGATGAGCAATGTTTGCTTTAGAACCTACGAGTTTTTATAGAGCAGCACAGTTGGTAAATCTTTATACATTAGAACCTTCCAGCTACCTTGACCTACCTCAGTGAAGTACAGTCTTTTAGTAGTAGTAGTAGTATTTCTTTTTATTTAGCAAATTGCTATTTTTACAATTCATTTCACAATACATTTCACAATACATTTCAGTTTCACAATATGGCCTATAAACTATAATATATTCAATTTCATGTATAATGCAATTCCCTATACAATCTTCATAGGCATCTTTATAACTTCACATTACGTCATTGTACCTTAATCATAGACATTGTACTATTATCCCGAGTGGGCTCCCATAAAATACATTCATTATAAATTCACATTAGTATAGTATCAGTGTAGGCCAACTATATTTTATTCTAGAATGAACTTTTAATTTGTCATGTTAATATTCAATTCGTACCTAGTGCAATAAAATACCCAGGGGTATAAATTTACATTAATACTATTGATTTTCATTATTCATTGAATCATTTTATCCCAGAATGAACATTTTTCATGTGACTTAGCCAGAAGTTTACCCATTTTGATTTGTTTATTGCACTTGTTCTAAATCTTTTAGGATTGTCCTCATCACGTATTTCTATGGGAATTCGGTTAAAAATTTTGAGCCCTCTTACGAATATGGAGTTCTCTTCACTTCTTTTACTTACTCTTACAATATTTACATCCATTCCTCTCCTTGTCGGATATGTGTGTATATTTTTAATCTGAGTTAATTTGTCTCCCAGGTATTTTGGCATCACACCCTTATAAATTTTATGTATGAAAGACAATGTATTCAGGAGGATTCGATCTTTAATTAGCATCCATCCTAGAGCTGAGCACATTTTATTTATGGATGTACTTCTGTTTACCCCCAATATAGCTCGCATTGCTTTATTTTGTTGTTTTTGCAAAACTGTTATTTCATTTTTTCCTAATAAGAACAGTAGGGAACTACAGTAGTCTATATGAGGGGCAACAATTGCTTGGTACAACAATATTTTTGCTTTAATAGGTATAAGTCTATGTATTCTTAAAAATAAACCTACTTTTTTGCCATCTTCTTGATAATATATTGTCCATGCTGTTTGAGGGTTAATTCCTGATCTATTATTATACCAAGATGTTTAATTTCTGTCACTACCTCGATTCTTTTACCTCCAATTTTAATATTAATTTGTCCCAAATTCTTTCGTATTTTTGGTGTACATATTACCATAGCCTTAGTTTTGTCAATATTAGGTTTCATTTTGTTAGCGTCTAGCCAACTTTCTAACGTTTTTAGATCAATTTTAAGCTTATCTAACACTTCCTGTATGTTAACACCTGAAATGATCAATAAGGCATCATCCGCATATAAGTGTATTATTACAAATTGTAGGTTATTAGCAATGTCATTTATGTAGATAATAAATAACAATGGACCCAGTTTGGATCCCTGTGGCACCCCAATGTTGTTTTCCCAAGTATCTGAGTAAAAACCATTGTAATTGACTTTCTGTGTTCGAAAGGTTAGGTATGATTTGATCCATTTTGCAACATTACCTTTGATACCGTACTTTTCCAATTTTTTTAGTAATATCTACCCGTCAATTGTTTCAAAGGCCTTTTTTAGGTCCAAAAATATAGCGACTGTTACAGAACTCTTCATATTTTCTTTTAGGTTTTCTAGGACTAGGGTAATTGCTGATTCACAGTTATGATTTTTACGGAAACCTGATTGTTCTTTTATAAAAGTATTATTAGTTTCAAAGAAATTCACCAATTGTTCCTTAACAACTGATTCTAATATCTTTTCTACTATATGAAGTGTATTTATTGGTCTAAAATTTTCCCCGTCAATTGCCCTGGGCACCTTTTGCACAGGAATTATTGTAGAACTTTTGAGTATATCTGGTATTTCTCCCAGTGTTAGGGATAGATTGATTATATTTGTTAAATATTCATTCAGTACTATATTTGATACCTTCATTACTTTATCATTAATTCCGTCTTCACCTGGGCTAACAGGTTTCAGGGTTTTTATTATTTTTGATACCTCATCCATCGTTACTTGCTCAAATTCTAATAGTTCATACTTAGAACTGTTTTTTATGATTCTATTATTTGTGTTGTGTGGTATGGACTACTAATTATTGACTTATTTATATTTTGTATACTATTAATGAAGTATTCATTAAACTTTCTTGCAACATCTTTCCCACTTGATTTTTTGTTGTCAAAGTAGATTTCATTTGGTACGTTGGTGTGTTTGCCTTTATATAAGAGTTTGAGTACATCCCATAATTTTTTAGGCTTATTTCTGAATTCTATGATTTTACTAGAGTAATAATCACTTTTCTTTTGTCTTACCATAGATAAAGAGAGATTTCTCTTTTGGGCATAACTTTCCCATAATTCTTGGTTGGTACTCCTTTTAGCTAATCTAAAGAAATAATTTTTTTCACTAATTACCCTCTTTAGTTCCCCATCAAACCATTTATTGTTCAGATGGTTATACCTAACTGATAGCTTTTGTGGTTTTATTTCTATATCTATGGTTGTTGATAAATTATTCAAAAGTTCGTGTAGCATACCATCTAAATCTGTACCATTTGAGTTCATACTCCAATTTTTACTTGCAAGAGTTTCTATGAATTTTAGTTTTTTCTCCCCATCACAGAATATTTTGTTATAGTTTCGCAAGCTAATTTGTTTTCTGTTATTCTGTGTTTTGAGGCCTATGTTATGTGCTCTACTATCTAATACACAAATGCCAATCATGCAGTGGTCCGACAAAGTTTCGTTCAGTATATTAACTTCTACGCAATTACTAAGCTCTGTATATGTTATTACATAATCAATCGTCGTCCTTGTGAAAGAGACTTTTTTATCGGTTTTGCTTACTAACTTCGCTAATCTCGTGAACTCTTTGACCATTTGAACTACCCCTAGCCGATCAAACATTAATTGAATCTTTTTTGAATAAACAGTTACCTTACTTAAATCAATATTGAAATCACCATTAATAACTAATTTCACAGTTCCTGTTTTCTACTCTTTCTATTTACTCTTCTAGTGCTATAATGGTATTTGCCTTACTTCTTTTTGGCGAAGAGTATATAAGGCAATACGTCATACCTGCAAGATATCCACTTGTAATTTTGATTGAGATTTCCCACCATTCTTTTTCTATAACTCTAGTTCCTATTATTGAAAATGTTATTTCTTTCTTTATATAGATCAAGACCCCTCCAGTATGTCTATTGTTAGAGTCTACTCTAATAGAGTTATACCCATCTACATCTATCTCCCAGTCATCGATATCTTTTATTAAACGAGTTTCTGTGAGTCCAATAATAATTGGTTTTTTACGATCAATTATATCCTCTATAAAGTGTTTTTGGGTAGTAAACTCTGTATGTTAGCATAAATAATATCATTCGTTCTGCTTATTTCTGGTAGGTCTATATTAAAAGGCAATTTTTGTATAATTGTATTATCATTATTAGGCCTACTGGGACTATTTATGTTTATATGAACATGTTGTGGGTCACTTACAGTAGATAGACCTACCTGTCCACTTTGCGATTTTAGTTTTCCAGTTTATTAACTATCCCAGTGATTATATTATACATGTTGTTATGACCCCTGTGGTTAAAATGTAGACCATCTTTACCCAGGCTATCTTTCAACAGCCATATGTTTGGGTCTGTATATATACATCCTAGCTCTTTTGTTACCCACTCAATGTCATCATTAATCTCATTTATCTCATTATCATAAACATCTAACCTGTGCGATATACCATTCATCGCTATATTTGCACCCGGGAATTTACATTTCAGCTCTGATACAAGTTCCCAATTGTCATTAACTGCATTGCCATTCCTTCTCCACCCTTTTATACTGTTTGTACCCACGTGCACTATTATAATAGGGGGTTGTGTATCACTTTCTATCACCTATCCCGAACATCACTACAAGAACACAGGCACTGGTGCACACGCGTTTACAAAATATTATATTGGCAATCTGCGTAGGCACAAACTATTAGGGCAAGGTGGTCCGAAGCGTATGGCAAGGTTCTGTATACTCAATGGTATGGCTCTACCTACGAGGACGTGGGTTCGAATCCCGCATTAGGCATGTTTGTTTTGTAATCGCCCTTCATCGTGATCTATCACCACTCACCGTCCCGAATATCCTTAGTGCATTAATAGAGACGTTAAGCAACAAATATCATCATCACCTTCAATAGGTCTTCTCAGTAAATAGCCGATATTGAAATGGTTAGGAATTGCTTGGATACAAAATAGTTAGTGTTCATTCCAACTTTTGAAGAATTAAATGTAAATTGTGAACCACAAGATCAGCAATGTTCTTGGGATTCCCGAGAAAGTTAAACGGACCTATTCATAATGAATCCTGATTACTATTCCTCGTTGTTCATGTAGTTTGCATTGTTCTGGATCCGAAAAGAAAACTACATTCTGTGAATCATTTGGAATCTTTCCAGATGTGTAAGAAATATGAACTCCTTCGTTTACTCCTCGATGAGAGCATTGTTCTCAATTAGTTGCAGAAGTTTATCCACAAAGTTACGTCATAGGACGTCAGTTTAACGTGTGCGTGACGTCAGACCGTGATTCTATGTTGTGACACTTTCGTTCTGAGTCAGACATGATCTTCATTGAAACCTCGGGTTAAAGAGTTAATTCCTCGTGACGTTGGTATAACGACAGACATGCTCATATTTCGCTTTTTGTTCCCGTTACGTCACAATGTAAACGTAGGTAATGAACATTCCTCAAAGCTTAGCATAGTGCAAGATTATTTTTGGGCAAGGTCATATTCCTGTACAGGAAGTGATTGGTTGGTGATTGGTTGAAACACGACTGGGTCATGAATACAGCCACTTGGAAGACGGCCTTGCCAAAAAAAGCAATTGAAGGACAATTATATCAACTAATATTTAAAGCAACAATTTGATTATCAATGCTACCAATTGAGTTGAGTTTTAGTGACATGAATTGTTGAATAATTTTGGTCAAATTATCTATTGGAAATCTGTTAAATGATGTGAAATGATGCCAATATTTGGTGACATTTCAAGATCAAATGATATCATTTGAAATGTGAATGGTATTGATTGTTTCAAAAATATTAGTTGGTATTAATTGATATCATTTTGTAAATATCAATTAGCCTCCATTGCTTTTGGTGCTAGGGCCGGGCTCTAAGCTACGTCACTATTGATGTTAACTAAATGATCAATCATTTGTTATTATTAAGTAATTGCTAATTAATTATTAATTAATGTAATAAAATTGTAATACTTCTATGAGTAATCTGATATCTTCAACATGAAACCACTAAGTTATTCCCACCTGTTTTAAATCTGCGTTGTCTTGTGCTGGTTCTTCATAAGGTTATTAGTATAATAATTGATTTTTTATTGTATTTTTTCCATAGTCAATTTATAGAAAAGTGCTTCGATAGGTGACTTCATATGCCATGTTTACCTAATTATGTTAAATTGCATATGTGACTAAAATTGTCTAAGAAAATTTGAAAATAGGTCAAATGAGCATCCCAGCCTCCTCTTAATGGTTTTTAAATCATGAACGTTTTTGACTGTATCTTGTCAATGATTGGTGCTGCATTTTTTCAAAATTTGGTTTTATACGATAAGATTGAAGTTCAACACCTTGGAAATGTAAGTATATAATTCTTCTATGAATATTTTAGTTTTACTGGAAGGTGATATGAACAGTTAATTCGTATTTCCTTTACGGAAACAGTTGGCTTGATATTGGATTAAAATGTTTAACTAATCTTACCACTAAGTGCATTTTCTTAGATAAAAATGGATATTTCATCGCAGGAACTAAGTTTGGTACTAAACTGGTAACTTATGTTCTACGTCGCTGTTTCAAAAATGAAGCTGTGTTTGCTAGTAAATCTGATACTCACAGTTGCCTTGGTGGCCTCACTCGAACTTCTCTCGAACACAATAGACTACATTTTCTCTCTGCAATCGATCCAGATTAACAATATTCAAATTAGTTGGAACAATAGCAGATCCAAAAAATTAACAGTCTTTTTTCGTTGCAATATTTAAATAATTAGTTTGAATCTGTTATTGGGCATTGAGGATGTAAATGTAAGTCCATTATACGCAGGCATGCCTTGAAGTGGGGTATAGGGCGCTGCAGTTGGATGTGCCTAAGCTCAGAATAACTTTAGGATGTAGCACAATTGCTTCTTGTTTATCACCGACAGCGTTGGCTCGGGCGCTAAGCGTTCGACTCTGATTCAGGAGGTCCCGGGTTCGAATACCGTCGAGACCGGCAATCCTGACTGAAGGGATTGAGTCCTGTTAAACAGCCCTCGGACATCCCTTCAAAATTTCCTATCCGCACATACCTAGTTCACCTGAAGAGGGGCTAATTGCACCCTGTAACAGGTTTACCACGATAAAAAATTCTTGTTTATCAGTATTTTTACCTGAATAGGATAGACATTAAATAAACAAATAAAACAATTAAATAAATAAAAACAGATATTTTGATGAATGTATTGTTTTGTTTTTCGCAAAATATGAGTTAATCATTCATAAAGCCACAACGGGGTGCTACAATCTGGAATGAATGCCATTCTACATCAACCAGAGTGGATTAAAACTATAACATAAAGATGAATACAATTATAACAATAGACAAAATAATAACATCCTGTATAAATCAATTTAAATAACTGAATATGATGGATATAAAGTAATAAAATATATTTATAGTTGGTGAATTTGTCATATTTTCGTTCCTGCCAAAACAAAATACAGTAAGTTTCTGTACAAAACTGGCGCACATTTATTTGCTAATGGAAGTTGTGTCTCAAAATATTATTATTTTAGTTGAAGTCATAACAGATTGATCTATAGAATTTATATTTCTTTGGTCACCATCAAATATAGCGCAAACGTTACGCACAAGACTCTGATTCGAGGTCCCTAGTTCGATAACTGCCACCAGCATTCCTGTCTGAAAGTTTTCCAAGGGTTTCTTCAGTAACCGTGTCTTATTAAAAATTCTGGAACTGAGACCTCTTTACAACAACCCTAGGACATCCCTCTATCCCAACCCAGCGGGTAAATTTTAGTGTATCTTTTAGTATAAACTTAAAAAAAGACTAAAATTAGTTAAAAGTTATCCGCATGGCTTATTTTCTTTTTATTAATGTTTCATCAAGTATTCGTTTCGATGTTTATCATGTAAATAATCAATCGGTAACAGCTAGCTCTACATTCCCCATTCATTACATAAGTGTGGTGTAATTACAAAATTTTAAATTTAACAAAATGTATTATATCGAAAATGGAAAAATCTAAATAGGTCTACTAAGGTGCACAAAACCACATACATTTCTTTACAAAATAACATGTTATTAACCTTGTTATTGAAAATACCTCTTTTCCAAAACAGCTGGAAGAGAAAGCATTATTTAATAACGTTGACATACCCCAGAATGGAACCTTAGTAATGAATGACAATGCAAATGAATGAAAAAACGCTACCTCCAGACACTACGACATTGTCACATCATGACGACCATTCAAACAAATCGATACAATAACAAGTACACAGCAATTACTCTTCTAGTTTATTCATGTATCCCCGTAGTTCATGCATCAGATATACTTGGCATTATTGTTACTTCAAGATGTGGACATGTTGTTTACGTACATAAAGGGTGATTTACGTTGTTCATAGAAGTGTTTAGTATTCACTGCAGACGGTCGTAGAACAACAACATTCACAAGACAGACCATAAGAAGGTATATGTACATTATATTCATGCCATTATTTTCCTTTCTTACTATAATTATTGTTAAAAATGTACGTTTATTAATTTATGTTTTATGTTAGTTAAATGTAATTGAATTTATTCTTATTAGCTGTTTTTCAGTTTTATTACATTTATATGATTATATACTCAGATACCTGAAAACCGCCTACCGGTCCTTGCTTGTTTTATTTTTGAGTAGGCTTTAGCCATATTTGTATGGTCTTTTGATTGTCGATGATTGGCTTGGCGCATTTTTACTTGGTTTGTTTTTGCCATAGAGATTTCGGCAGAGGCACGGATGGTAAAACTAAAAGATCACAGGTTTGACATGGGTCTATTGCCTTTAAGCCATGTGAAAAAGCGGGACTCTAGGAAAAGGCAGTTTTGCATTGTTATTAAGTATTCTAGTTTTGCATCTATACTCCATGAATCATGAAACTCAGTTGACAGTTCGTCAAGATGAACACTTGTTCATGTTTTTAACAATGCATGAATTGAATATGGAAATCAATCCAGAAATTAAAAATAGATCTCAGCTGCGTAATAAACCCTGGTCTCCCGATTGCCGATCGGAGCGAATGAGACTGTTAACTTGATTGTTGATGCATCATAGATCAGAATAAAAATGCAACCGACCGCCAATCAAGAGACCCGGGTTCGATACCCGGCTGAGATGGATTTTCTCATTTCTGGATTGATTTCCGTATAATCCACTACATTTTCGGGGATGTTTTCCTTCGAATATAAACAAGAATTACATGAACAGTCTCTGTCAAAATCGATGTGGCCAAAAACAAAGTACAGACCAGTACATACCGGTGGCTCGTTGGTCTTGTTGTTGGCGTATCTGCTTCCAATGCAGAAGGTCTAGGGTTCGATTCCCGCTATGGTCAGAAGTTTTTTAACTTTTGATTTGGACTCAGTCCATCAGTTCTTGTCTTGGGAGTTAATAAACGGTGACTTTGGAGCCGTACTGGCAACAAAGCACATGATAAATTCAGAGTTGTTTTGAATCGGCCTTGTTGATTCTGGCGTTGATTCGCGGGTGTTTGCACTTCCATACTACAGATTGCTACATTTCCTATTGAAAATATTAATCTCTGGTTGGTTTTCGCTCATACTCGTCGATTGTGTCGGGGCCTACAGGGTTGGCTTGGCCGGTTTGATTTAAAGTCCCCCACTGAAAATCAGTTATATAACTGAGTGGGCAGACTCTAAATAAAATTTATTTATTTATTTTATTTACTAATGATTCCTTATTTATGCCTACAGTGACTATGCCTACGACTACGCGGCAGGTGTCTAATTACGCCAAGCGTATTAACAACCTCAAGGTCGTAAGGGCGCACAACAAGACTTCGGATGTCACCCTGGAGGAGCTCGGAGTCACCGGAGATGACCGAAGTCGTTCGGAATCTGACCCGAACTCGTTCCATAGTGCGGTCAGTTCCACACTGGTCATTGCCCAGCTCTTCGGATTGATGCCGGTCAGGGGAATAAGGAAGCCACAGGCAGCCCACCTAGAGTGAGTCGAGATACATACTTTAATGCAATGTTTAAATAATTGTGTAATTTATATACGTATAAACTTTGTCAATACATCCTGCAACTGAAGCCATATAGTAGTGAAAGCGAATAATGGTCAACCAGGGATCAATATTTCAAATAAGGACCGCAGGTTGACCAAAATACGCCTGCGAATTGCACCAGAATATGAACACAATCGTGTCAATGGTTCTTTGAAATTTTTTTTTTTGGTTTTTTTTTTTTAAATTTAGTAACACAAATGTTTTAAATTGAGTTTTAAAAAAAGCTCCAAATTCTTTACAACCGACACATTACGATTGAACATTTGGTGGCTAAATGAATCAAGGTGGCAGGCACCCTTGGTGCTCAAAAGAACAACATATAGTGATCTTTTTCTCCAGGTTCCAGTGGCGTAGCGTCCGGGTCCTTTTAACGGCGTCTTGTTCTGCTAACTGGGTTCTGGCTTAGTGTTTGGATTCATTTCGTGACCAATTCCGGGACACCCAACGATGAATTTGGTGAGAAAAATTTGATTAGCTTAGCTTATACTTAATTAACCTATGTTTGTCCCACTCACGCGCGCAGCACGGTTTTTGCCATGGTTTCCTCTATCCCTTTATTTTCTCTTGTGAACTCTTTCCACGTCCGTCTCTAGTACTTTTTTCCACCTCAGTCTGGGTGTCCTTCATTTTCTCTTCTGTCCCCTGCATAATGTTCCAATTGTTTTTTAGAATCCTGTCCTAAATCCTCATCATCCGAACCCACCGTAGCCTTTTGCTTCCCATCTTATAGCTCAAACTCTCTATTCCCAGCTCATTCCTGATCGTCGTGCTCCGTAACTTTTCCCATTTCATCACTCCTACTATGGTTCTAAATTTGCATTTCCTTTTGTTTCCCATCTGGTCAAGTCACTCCCCCGATATTGGGTTCAGGAACAAACAATAATTTATAAAAATGTAGTTTGAAACTTTCTGGGTATCTGTTATTTCCCAAAGCAGTTTCCTAACTTACTGATCAAAAACTCTCTGCGATACAAGTAGAAATGGCCCATCAATACCCGAGCACCTCCGTGATGTCTCCCGAACATTCTACAACAAACCTACCAGACAGAAGAAATCGACCATCCAGGCGCAGACACAGTCTTTCCGAGCCCAAAACGACATATTTTATTAGACCTATATCAGCAATCAGAACAACCTCCCCCACACCACCTGGTCATCTCAACCGAAAGCGGCCCCCGATATTCCTTTGGAGATTTTCACGCCCACCAGAAGAGACGGGAATAACAAAACCGTTCCTACTGTAAAACTTATTTTTGCCCCACCCACATCATACTGAAACAATTACCTGGTGGGATGACCGCTATTCCCCAAAATAAATCCCCATTTCCAATCATACAGTCTGGAAAAAATCCACGACTCCGCGTTCTCATCATCAGGCACCCCCATCAAACTGTAATTATGGCATCAGAGGCCGGTATTTACATTGCAACTCACGGACAAAAGCGTTCCGATGAGACGAAGATGATATATACAAGTACGACTAGCAATCTCCTTATTAATTTACCGTCTCAAACTAGGACGACATTAAACACCCTTGGCGATAACACGCTGCCCTGCAAGAGAATTGTTTCCACTTCAAACAAATCCCTTCTCCCCTCATGCTTTCTACATGTTTTAAAATTCATTGAATGTTACGATGTTTGATTGTCCTTAACATCGTTCGTAATGTAATTAACCAGTTTTTCCATCCCAACCTCCCAACCCTGATTTTGATGATGATGATGATGATGATGATGATTGATGATTTCTGTTGTTTAAAGCTTAACTTTTCTATTTATGCACTAACGCTATTCGAGACGCTAATTTAAGTCTGATAGTGTATTCTCCCCCATGCAGTGACGATAGTGTTCTACGGAATGGGCAGTGGTGAAAACCCGCTACTGTTCTGTCGCCTGGGGATGCAGTGGCCTGCCCTCATGTTTAAGCTCCATCACATGGAGGTGGCTATGAAGAGCAACTACGGTTACCCACACACTTGAGAAGGAAGCTACGACTGATGACGGCTGTGATATTGGTTTTTGCTTTAGGTGAGTGCATTAGGTTTCTAGGGAGCAAATAGCTTTTCTCTCCACCACGTCTCATGTTTTTGTTGACATCGCCCTTCAACAAAGATGATACCTGAGCAAAGCCACGAATTCTCTATTGTTCGCGTGGTGGGCTTTTGTTATGGCTCGTAGTGGAGTGAAGATGAGTCCCTACTTGATATGTTCTGCTTTAGTCCTCGGCTGTAGACAGCATGAATGGAAGAATATAACATCTATTAAAAGTAGCTTAAATTACACCACGTACCAAATATTTTTAAAAAAATAAAAAAAATGGTTTCGGTAACTAATTATTGGTTGTTTAAAACTAAAAGGATATTAGTAGTTACAACCAATGGAATGAATGATATTTAAATTTTATTTGGTTGTGACGGTAAAAAATTACTAGTAAAAAAGGAATACCACTGCTAGTTGAATGTTGTGAAATATCACCAAAATGGTCTATTTCCATGCGCAGTCGAGCACGCCTTCTCCATCGGTAACGACCTCCGCTACTCCTATCTCTGCTCGGACAACCTCTACGGACGCATGCGCACTTACTTCGTCGGCCACTTTTACAAGGTCTTCACCGTATTCGAGTACTCGCGCTGTGGGACTATCCCCTGTTTTATTCTTTGACTTCTACTCTACCTTCGTCTGGAACTACATGGATTTTTTTGTCATGGCGATCAGCAGATGCTCACAGAGAGGTTCAACCAGATTAATCAAAAGTACGGATGACGAAACACAAGGTAAGTTGGCACCTCTCTTTGAACCACCATCCCGAGGCTAATCATCTCCTTATTACAATCCGTACACGTACTCTACAAACTATTTCTCCTCCTTAAGGATTGCCCAGAAATATAACAGTGTATATGAGGAAGGAAACTCCTTTGGGCCCGGGAAGGTTTCTGTTTCCTACAGTGGCGTATCCAAAGAGGGAGGGGATAATGGGGTTCAATCCCCACCCCCATGAACATAGTATTTGATTGGGATTCGTTAAAAAACGTAAAATATGAGAAATATTCTAACATTTTCTTGCTAATGTATGATCAAAAAGTCAAATATGTGGGGGGGGGGGAAAGCAGCTAGACCCCGTACCCGTTTGCCATGTCGACCCCCCCCCCTAAAGTATATTCCTGTACAAAGCTACAGTTGTCTCCCTTTTCTTTTAACATAAGGGGTTACACCTACACAAACACTTCCCCACCCTGGAGTATCCTAATTACACAATACAACTGACCTAAACGGTGGGTAGCTCCAAAAAGGCAGACTACATGCGACTGAGGGATAATATACCTGGATATGTTCTCCCGGTTCTACCTAAAAGGCCTTGTGATTCGGCTGATCGCGGTTCGCACTGTCCACACTGATGCTATATTCCTATTGAAAATATCGATCTTTGGTTGGTTATCGCTCACTCGTCGATTGAGTCGGGGCCTGCAGGGTTGGCTTGGTCGCTTTGATTTAAAGTCCCCCACTGAAAATCAGTTATATAACTGAGTGGGCACTCTAAATAAAATTTATTTATTTATTTTATTTACTAATGATTCCTTATTTGTGCCTACAGTGACTATGCCTACGACTACGCGGCAGGTGTCTAATTACGCCAAGCGTATTAACAACCTCAAGGTCGTAAGGGCGCATAACAAGACTTCGGATGTCACCCTGGAGGAGCTCGGAGTCACCGGAGATGACCGAAGTCGTTCGGAATCTGACCCGAACTCGTTCCATAGTGCGGTCAGTTCCACACTGGTCATTGCCCAGCTCTTCGGATTGATGCCGGTCAGGGGAATAAGGAAGCCACAGGCAGCCCACCTAGAGTGAGTCGAGATACATACTTTAATGCAATGTTTAAATAATTGTGTAATTTATATACGTATAAACTTTGTCAATACATCCTGCAACTGAAGCCATATAGTAGTGAAAGCGAATAATGGTCAACCAGGGATCAATATTTCAAATAAGGACCGCAAGTTGACCGAAATTCGTCTGCGGATTGCACCAGAATATGAACACAATCGTGTGAATGGTTCTTTGAAATTTTTTTTGGTTTGTTTTTTAAATTTAGTAACACAAATGTTTTGAATTGAGTTTTAAAAAATTCCAAATTCTTTACAATCGACACTAACGATTGAACATTTGGTGGCTAAATGAATCAAGGTGGCAGGCACCCTTGGTGCTCAAAAGGAACATCATAGTGATCTGTTTCTCCAGGTTCCAGTGGCGTAGCGTCCGGGTCCTGTTAACGGCCGTCTTGTTCCTGCTAACTGGGTTCTGGTTAAGTGTTTGGATTCATATCGTGACCAATTCCGGGACACCCAACGATGAATTTGGTGAGACAAATTGATTAGCTATACTTAATTAACCTATGATTGTACACTCACGCGCGCATGCACGGTTCTTGCCATGGTTTCCTCTATTCCCATTATTTTCCCTGGTGAACTCTTTCCAAGGCTGCGTTTCGTCTTTCCACATCCGTCTCTAGTACTTCTTCCCACCTCAGTCTGGGTGTCCCTCATTTTCTCTTCTGTCCCCTGCATAATGTTCCAATTGTATCTTTAGAATCCTGTCCTTCATCCTCATCATCCGAACCACTGCAGCTTTTTGCTTCCCATCTTATAGCTCAAACTCTCTATTCCCAGCTCATTCCTGATCGTCGTGCTCCGTAACTTTTCCCACTTCATCACTCCTACTATGGTTCTTAAATTTGCATTTCCTTTTTGCTTCCATCTGGTCAAGTCACTGCCCGATATTAGTTCAGGAACAAACTATAATTTATAAATATGTAGTTAGAACTTTCTGGGTATCTGTTACTTCCAAAGCAGTTTCCTAACTTACTGATCGAAACTCTCTGCGATACAAGTAGAAATGGCACCAATAGCCGAGCATCTCCGTGTTGTGTCCCGAACACTCTACAACGACCTACCCGACAGAAGAAATCCGACTATCCAGGCGCAGACACAGTTCTTTCCAAGCCCAAACGACATCCTATATTAGACCTATATCAGCAATCAGAACACCTCTCACCACACCACCTGGTCATCTCAACCGAAAGCGGCCCCCGATGTTCCAAGGAGGTCTTCACCGCCCACCAAGAAGAGACGGGAATAACAAAACCGTTCCTACTGTAAACTTATTTTTGCCCCCACCCACATCATACTGTACAATTATCTGGTGGATGATCCGCTATTCCCCAAATTAAATCCCCATTTCCAATCATACAGTCTGGAAAAATCCACGACTCCGCGTTCTCATCATCTGGCACCCCCATCAAACTGTAATTTATGGCCATCAGAGGCCGGTATTTACATTGCAACTCACGGACAAAGCTTTCCGATGAGACGAAGATAGATATATACAAGTACGACTAGAAATCTCCTTATTAGTTTTACCGTCTCATCTAGGACGACATTAAACACCATTGGCGATAACACGCTGCTCTGCAAGAGAATTGTTTTCACTTCAAACAAATCCCTTCTCCCGTCCATGCTTTCTACATGTTTTTAAAATTCATTGAATGGTACGCATGTTTTGATTGTCTTAACATCGTTCGTAATGTAACTAACCGTTTTTTTCCATCCCAACTTCCCAACTCCTAATATGATGATGATTGATGATTGTTGTTGTTTAAAGCTTAACTTTTCTATTGATGCACTTATGCTATTCGAGACGCTAATGAAGTCTGATAGTGTATTCTCCACCATGCAGTGGCGATAGTGTTCTACGGAATGGCAGTGGTGAACTTACTACTGTTCTGTCGCCTGGCAATGCAGTGGCCTGCCCTCATGTTGAAGCTCCATCACATGGAGGTGGCTATGAAGAGCAACTACGGTTACCCCACACACTTGAGAAGGAAGCTACGACTGATGACAGCTGTGATATTGGTTGTTGCTCTAGGTGAGTGCATTAGGTTTCTAGGGAGCAAATAGCTTTTCTCTCCACCACGTCTCATGTTTTTGTTGACATCGCCCTTCAACAAAGATGATACCTGAGCAAAGCCACGAATTCTCTATTGTTCGCGTGGTGGGCTTTTGTTGTGGCTCGTAGTGGAGTAGAGATGAGTCCTACTTGATATATTCCGCTTTAGTCCTCGGCTGTAGACAACATGAATGGAAGAATATAACATCAATTAAAAGTGGCTTATATTACACCACGTAACAAATATATATTTAAAAAAAATGTTTTCAGTAACTAATTATTGGTTGTTTAAAACTAAAAGGATGTTAGAAGTTACAACCAAAAGACCAATAAATGATATTAATTTGATGGTGTGACGGTAAAAATTACTAGTAAAAAAAAGGGAATACCACTGCTAGTTGAATGTTGTGAAATATCACCAAAATGGTCTACTGTCTTCCATGCACAGTCGAGCACGCCTTCTCCATCGGTAACGACCTCCGCTACTCCTATCTCTGCTCGGACAACCTCTACGGACGCATGCGCACTTACTTCGTCGGCCACTTTTACAAGGTTTTCACCATATTCGAGTACTCGCCGCTTGTGGGACTATCGCTGTTTATTCTAGACTTCTACTCTACCTTCGTCTGGAACTACATGGATCTGTTCGTCATGGCGATCAGCAGTATGCTCACAGAGAGGTTCAACCAGATTAATCAAAAGCTAAGGATGACGAAACACAAGGTAAGTTGGCACCTCTCTTGAACCACCATCCAGAGGCTAGTCATCTCCTTATTACATCCGTACACGTACTCCACAAACTATTTTCTCCTCCTTAAGGATTGCCCTAGAAATATAACAGTGTATATGAGGAAGGAGCTCCTGGCCTGGGAAGGTTTCTGTTTCCTACAGTGGCGTATCCAAAGGGGGAGGGGATTATGGGGTTCAATCCCCACCCCCATGAACATAGTATTTGATTGGATTAGTTAAAAAACGTAAAATATGAGAAATATTCTAACATTTGCTTGCTAATGTATGATCAAAAAGTCAAATATGAGGGGGGGGGGGAAAGCGGCTAGACCCCGTACCAGTTTGCCATGTCGCCCCCCCCCCCCTTAAGTATATTCCTGTACACGCTACTGGTCTCCTTTACTTTTAACATAAGAGTTACACACTACACAACACTTCTCACCCTGGAGTATCCTAATTACACAATACAACTGACTTAAACGGTGATAGCTCCAAAAAGGCAGACTACATGCAGACTGAGGGATAATATTCCCTGGATATGTTTCTCCCTGGTTCTACCTAAAAGTTACCACGAGGGTTATTTCCTGTTTGGGCAGTACACAGGTAAGAGATCCTGCTGTTACTCTGCCTAACAGGTGGAGCCACTGGATATCCAATTGTTTGTAGGAATAACCTATCTCTAAAAATATTCGTATGAATAAGGTTTAGCTTAAAATTAAGTTTTAACGAATTAATTTTTATCGGATTTGTGTGTGCCACATTTTTAATCTGTCTTTGCTTGGTGATTGGTCGTGGGATCGTAGTCTCTCCCCTGGTATATTTTGTTACTCATTGCACACATCTGTAATCATCATCCCTCAGACGTCGCTTTACAGTTGTCTCACCTCCCACCATAGGTACCTAGTTAGATAACCGAAGAGGGTATGCATTGCACCCTGGACAAGTTTTCCACAGAAAAAAAACATATTTATTAGCTTTTGGGACAGACAAGACATTTATAAATAACTAAGTGTGCATAATGCAAAAGGAGTCCCAGGTAACCTATAGTATATCTCAATGTTATCACTAAAATTGCCAACTCTAGGCTAGACCAATAAGTCAACCATGTTTTCCACAGTTTACTCTCACTTTATCCACATTAAACAATGACCCCTCACAAGAAGAATAGAGATACAATTCTTCTGAGGTCCATTAGGTAATGCGAGTGAGCTACTGGCGAGCGATACGAGAGGACTTCACTAGGCTGACTCTCATGTCCTACTTGATCGACGACCACATCAACATGATAGTGCTGCTCTCATTCGGGAAACAACTTGTTTTTCATCTGTCTTCAGCTCTACCGGAGCATTAAGTAAGTCTCCTACTAAGGTAGCACGAAGTAAGCTTTTAATTTGTATCACTGCATTAAGAAAGTTTTCCTTTAACGCAACACTAAGCAAGCCTTCTATCCATTTCGAACAAGTTGTTCAAGTTGTTGTGTTGTTTGTTGTTGTCGTAGTCTCCAAGAAAACTGTCAACCACTATCACAAGCACAAGCTAGCAACCTTCATTGCAGTATTGACAGTCGTAATATCTATATCATTACCACAATATGAAGTAAACTTCCCTCGTCTAACAAAGCATTTGTGAGTTGTGGTGGATTTTTCTTCAATTTGGTTAACATTTGATTGTGGTAATCTGCAAATAAATAAGTGTTTGTGTGTATTGCGTATCGATTATGCTAACTTTCGTCATCACCATGAATCATAGTGACACTTGTTGTGAACTTAAATGATATCGCTAAATTCATTGTACTTGTGTTCTAGGCCACACGAGAATGGACTGGAGTCGTCAGTCTACTTCTACTTCTCATTTGGATACCTGTTGATCCGGTCGGCTGCAGTCTGTATCTGCGCTGCCGACATCAACGAGGAGAGCAAGAAACCCATGAAGCTTCTCTGCAGTGTTCCTTCTGAGAGTTACTGTGATGAGGTATCGAACACAGTATTGTCGAATATCCCACATACTCAGCTCACATTTTTATGGAATAAATAAAAAATTTTAGTAGTTAATCTCAGGTGTGAACAAGTAATCGAGCCCCACGTTGGACGCCAGATGTCATAAAATCCTAAACTTCTGAAGTAAGAAGCTTTTATTATAAATGTTATAATACCCTTCACCTGAAGAGAGGAATTAAAAGACCACGGGCAGGTTAGTAACCTGAAGAGAGGATAGGCTCAAGATTTAAGTGCAAGACTTTGATTCGGAAGGTCCCGGACTCATATCTCGTCCTCACTAAGCTTTTCTCCGAGGTTTTCCTGAGTCGTTAATGCAATTGCAAGGGATTGAAGAGTCCGCGTAAACAGCCCTCGGACATCCGTTCACAATTTTCCTAAACTCCAATATACCTAGTTACATTGCACCCTGGGCTCCCACGAAAAAATTGAAACGAATAATTCTGGCAACGACAGAGCACAAAATAAATGATATATTTTTTTCCCCATTCTAGTCTTGTCGATGCTGATGTTATGATGGGGTTAATAGTGGTTTAATCCCTGGCCATTATTTTAAAATACTAAGGGGGGTCTGTAAACTATTTGTTCATTGATATCATTGGTGTTGACAAAGTTGGTTCGTTGCTGATGTAACATACACCGCTGATTAATCACTTCCACAACTGTGGAGGTCAACAAGAAATTTAAGTATTTTTCTTTTCAAAAAAAAAAACATTTATTTTTCCAGGTGGAGAGGTTTATGGAGCAGGTTCACAGTGCGGAAATTGCCTTGACCGGATGTAAGTTCTTCTCGATAACGAGGACTCTTCTGCTGACGGTATGTTTCATCCAAACACACTCACAAACTCACACACACAGATCAATACTATAATGTAGTTTTGCCTGTGTGTTTATCGCAGGTGGTGGGGACGATAGTGACGTATGAGGTGGTGATGGTCCAACTGACAGGTGTGCCCGAAGCCATCGCCGAGGCCAGTCTCAGGAACGAGACCGTCAACAAGACCGGTCTTCGGGAGAATCCACTGTGCAGAGAGAAAACACTCAGCCTACTTCTGTAGTTTAATCTGTAGGGCTTAACTGACGCATTAGGCCTTACAGTTGTAGCGCCCTTATACCACCGTATCTTAAACCCACATAATTCTATACTTAAGACTGAGTGTCACTTGTTCTACGTCCAAAACACATGCCACGGTATATTATACGTTGTACACAAAAAATACATTGTTCACAAGAAAGAGCGGAAAATTCTCGAGGTATTACCATATCTTAAACGTGTGTTACAATTGATATGACCAGAAACAAATAATATTTGCAATGGCATAGGTTTGACCGTTGAACGGGAGACACTCAACCTTAATATAGCAATGTTATGGAGTACTTAACACATGGCTCACTCACTCGTCTAACAACGATATTGGCATTTTCCTAGCGTATTTCTAATAAACATATTGAATTCAACCTTTGTGTTATTGTGAGGGAAAGTCCCAGGAATATTTCACAACGCTCAGTACAGCTTTCACATTTTGATTAAATTAACCGAAAAATAAACCATAATACCAATATACAGAATGGATGACCTAACTCGAGGTTTGTTTGTTAGCGCTTAGACGTCACGTACGATGTAAGCAAATACGTTTTATAGTGTTTTTATTAGTGGTAACGATACAGATATTGATTATACAACATTACAGTGGGGTGTTACTTTATTTGAAATGAGGCAAATTACTTCAAAATAATGCAATATAATGAATACGTAATGGTTATATATAATATAATTGTAAAATAGTAAAATTACATTAATTGAAGCGAAGACTTCAATTTCACTGACCCCCAAAAAATTTAAAGGTGTTAATATGAGTTTTTTTTAGGTTTGTTATAACAATTTACAAGTAACAATAGAAACTTGACAACAATCACCAACAATGCGTTCAAAAGGCACTTGATAAGTAAATAGATCCCACGCAAACTAAAAACTTACAAAAAAGCTCATCTATCAACGCGACGGGACTTAAGCGTTTTCCTAGTATCTATAATATAACGTTTATTTAACTATTAATGTCATCGCATCATCCTTAGCCTTACAAGCAGTCAATTGCTTGAAAGTCGTGGTCGCATTATAATATGGTCATGAGAAAGTAGACAAAAAGACAAAGTTTTACATTTATTACTAAATATAGATCAAGTTGAGTTAACGATGGGCAATGTTAATTCAAAATTAAGCACGCTAGCCGGCTTATTTAGAATGAGCGGGAATTTTGTAATTTCCAGCTTATGTACATTCTACCAATTTAGATTTAGTATAAGAAGAATAAAAGATGATTCTGTGCAAATGAATATGCCTTAATATTTTAATGTCATCACATCAGTCTAAGCTTTACAAGCAGTCACTTGCTTGAAGGACTTAGTCGCATTATAATATGCTTATATAAGAAAGTTGACAAAAAGACAAAGTTTTACATTAATTAATAAATATAGATCAAGTTGAGGTAACAAAGAGCAATGTGAATTCAAAATTGAGCACGCTAGCCGGATTATTTAAAATGAGCGGGAATGTTGTAATTTCTAGCCAGTGTTCATTCTACCAATTAAGATTTAGTATAATAATAAAAGAGTAAAAGACACCTAATTATATTGATTCTGTGCAAATGAATATGCCTTAATTGGATGAGCGTAACGAGCGTAGCGAAGATTCCATTTCACTACACTGATTGCAATGAAATTTTATGAAGGCCTTCGAAATCTCTAAACTTAGAACTGCCACCTTTTTGAGCGCAACCGAAAAATTATTTCTCATAAAAATCGCAATTTTACGTTTTTTTTCAATTTTTAAGAAATTTCTTCGACTTATAACATCTACATGCTTTATTCGATTGTAATGATTTTTTTACAGAACCTTTATTTTATGAATTTATATAGTCGTGTGGAATTTGAGCATAATCAAAAAATTATTTCTTGTGAAAATCGTAATTTTACGATTTTTTTCGATTTTTCAACATTCTTCGACTTATAGCACCTACATGATTTATCCGATTGTAATGATTTTTTTACAGAACCTGAATTTTATAAATTTATATATTCGTGAGAAATTTGAGTGTAATCAAAAACTATTTCTCATAAAAATCGCAATTTTACGCTTTTTTCGATTTTAAAAAATTACGCTCACCCAACAACGCGCCTGAAAAAGCGTTTGCGAAGCTTCCTAGTATTTTAATGTCATCACATCAGTCTTAGCTTTTCAAGCAGTCACTTGCTTGAAAGATGTGGCCGCATTATAATATGCTTATATAAGATAGTAGACAAAAAGACAAAGTTTTACATTAATTAATAAATATAGATCAAGTTGAGGTAACAAAGAGCAATGTAAATCCAAAATTGAGCACGTTAGCCGGATTATTTAAAATGCGCGAGAATGTTGTAATTTCTAGCTTATGTTCATTCTACCAATTTAGATTTAGTGTAAGTAGAATAAAAGACACTTAATTCTCTTGATTCTGTGCCAATGAATATGCCTTTTTTTAAAAATATTTTTCAATAATTCTTAATTGTAGTTGTTATATTCATGCAGCCTTTAAAACCATGCTACCTAGGGCGCTGATCGTAGAAATAGCCGAATGGGTAAACCAGCCGTTCATATTTTTGCCCGGCTAAGTTTTCCAGAGTTGAGGATATTACACTACTTAAGCTTATATTACTTTCAAATCCTCCCCCCCCCCCCCCCAACTGGGAATTTGGACCCTTAACTTAGTTTCCGTTTTTGTTACGACGTTACACCATGTTTACTTCCTCGTGGCCAAGATGTTCTTAGTCGTCGTAAAGTAGGAATACGATTTGTCCATCACCTGTAGATAATAAATATATTCACATTTTAGAATGGATCCATAATAATATCATAATATTACTTTGAAGAGAAATATTTGTGTGTTTGAAAAACCTTGTTACAGTATGTGCCTAGTTTTTAATTCCATAACTCAATATAAGATCATATTACAAAACATTTTTGTTTTGCGTAAATAGTATAAAAATGGATTTATTTATATATGGGCTAATATTGATTTCGAAAATCACACACGAAATAATGAACTCGTAAATAAATATAAGGGAATCATTACTTTAAAAGTTTTAAAGACCGGAAAGGAAATTATTGAATACAACGCACAAGAAAAAAAAACTATCGTAAATCCAAGTAAAGACATACGCTATATATTATAAACAAAAAATAAATTTATGTAAAACAAGTAATTGTTAATAAATAATAGAACTTTAAAAAAATAATATGTACGAAATAATGTATAAACCACCGTGTGAATGTATTAATATGAAAATAAATTTTGCTCACACTTTTGAAAGTCTCCATTGTGAGCGGTATGAACCCGGCTGCCCGGATGACAACAGGGTCGTTTGACCTTGAGATGATGATGCCCATGGATCGCTTGAAACTCTCGGAGGCTTCCAGCCAATCACAGCCGTAGACTGACTCCTTCACTTTAGAGCTCTGGAATCATAGAATCATAAGTCACGCCCTCTGAGACTTCCAGCCAATCACAGCTGTAAACTGTCCCATTCACTTTAGAACTCTGAAATCATAAGACACGCTCTCAAGACTTCCAGCCAATCACAGCTGTAGATTTATGCAACTTGGCTAATCGAGACGAAGGGAGGGACGTAAGGGATGACGCGGGGGGACAAGGGGTGGACAGGCCTGTGCTGGTCAGAACCAGCCACAAGTATATGGGGAGGGCAGGGGTTCCACCACGTCGTGGTCGTCTCCGTCTGTGTCATCATCCGTCCGTGTTGTCTTTGTCGTCGCCGTCGGGGAGGTAGTCAAAGGGAAGGGGTTCCCCGACGACGACCCAGAGCTCGCCATTAGTTTCAGGGAGTGAAACTCCCCTATTCATGGGCCAAACCGCGAGAAGGTGTCGAGTTGGAATTTGAAGGCCCATTCACTTTAGAGCTCTGGAATAATAAGATTATTCAGATTCCAGAGCTCTAAAGTGAATGGGCCTTCAAATTCCATAATAAATAAGATAATAATAATTAAATAAGATTATTCCAGAGATTCCAGAGCTCTAAAGTGAATGGACCTTCAAATTCCAACTCGACACCTTGTAGAGCTCTGGAATTATAAGATGATTATTTCCAATCCCAGTTGTAGAAAACTGTATTACTTTAGAGCCTTGCACATAATACCAAACGAGAAGCAACATATTGTACTTATATTTTGTGAAGCAGGTAGAGTGGACGAAGGGTTATTTCACACAAAAGGAATAACAACACTTGTTAAAAAAAAACTCTTTAGATTTATTAATAAGAAAGACAAGCTGTGATTACAGATGTTTACCATTTTACGATTATTGTTGGAAGGACTCTTCATGAGTCTTTTCACTGCCTGTTCTAAATTTCCATTTCATCATCGAGTAACAAACGTTTCGTATCGGCTGAAGGCGCCAACTTCTCCTCGATATGAGAACGGATATTCTGCAGTCCCAGCATCCGAAGGCATTTCGCGTGCTTCGGTCCAAGTAGTCCCTTTGTTAGTACGTCAGCTGCCATGTCTTCGGTCGATCTGTACTCGACCTTCACAAGTCCATTTTCCAACACTTCTCTTATGAAGTGGTGGCGCACATCTATGTTTTTCGTTCTTCGGTGGTAAATGGGGTTTTCCGATAACTTTTGTGCCCCATTGTTGTCACGGAATATTTTTACTTGGGCTAATTTTTCAAAACCGAGTTCCACAAGGAATCGCTAAAGGTTTATGGCCTCCTTAGCGACTTCGGTGAGAGCCATATACTCGGCCTCAGTCGATGATTGGGCCACCGTTCTCTTCTTTCTTGATTCCCAGGAAATCGGACAACCGCTCAGGATAAAAGCATACCCTGTATAGGACCTCCTGTCGTTCGACCAGTTCCCCCACTCTGCATCCACGAATCCAACCAAACTTCCAGCCGATTTCTCGAATCGAAGACCAATGTCCGCCGTTCCCTTCAAGTATCGCAGAACGCGTTTCGCCGCGATCCAGTGAGTTCTGTCATAGCAGGAATTGTATTGGCTTAGATAGCTGACCGCGTGGGCTATGTCAGGTCTGGAGGAAACAGCCAAATACATCAGTGCCCCTATTAGTTCTCTGTACGACAGTTTCTCTTCCTCTGGTTCGGACTTCTCTTCGTTACTCTTCAGCTTCGTGCCAAAGTTCAACGGAGTAGATACGGGTTTCGACTCCGACATTCCGTAACGGTCTAGAATATCGTTTATGTATCCTTGCTGGTTCATGGTAATTCCTTTAATGTCTCTGACGAATTCTATTCCGAGACAGTATTTCACCTCCGAGATTTTTGACTTCGAACATCTTCGATAGATGATCGAAAACTTTGGCAATGACTTTCTCGTTTCGGGATGCGACTAACATGTCATCCACGTATACCATAACGATCAGGATGTCTTCCCCTTGCCCGGAGAAAAATGTGCAAGGGTCGGCGGCAGATTGCTTTAATCCAAATTTCATTAGTTGTTTGCTCAATGCTGCATTCCAGCAACGTCCGGCCTGACGCAGACCATAAAGTGCCTTACTTAATAGACATACCTTGTTACCATCCCTTAGTTTGTGAAGCATTTCCGTTGCTTTCTTTCCAGTTTCGCTGTTCTTCGATTCCGTATGTGATATTACATCTAGTATTTCTTCAGTGAGCTTGGGCACCTCCATGTATATCTTCTATTCGAGCACACCATTCAGGTACGCGGTCGGGACATTGAACTGATTAACCTTCATCCCATGCTGTGCAGTTAGAGCCATCATCATACGAACAGACTGATACGCGCTACCGGCGCAAAAGTCTCGTCGAAATCCACACCTGGACGCTGTGCAAAGCCCTTAAACGACTATCCTAGCTTTTCTTCGGTTGATGTTTCCATCCTGATCGTATTTGTTTCTCAGGACTACTCGACTGCCAATTACCTTGCGATCTGATGGACGTTCCACCAACTTCCACGTATCTTTCTTGATAGTCGATTTCAGCTCAGATGCTATGGCTTGTCGCCACTCGTCCCCGTTCGGACTGTCTATCGTCTTTTGGAATGAAACTTCGGCTACACCGGCAAATTCCAAGTCTTCTTCCGCGTAACGAGCCGGTTGGTAGATCTTCTTGAGTCTTCCCCTGAGACCGGTCATGAGTCTTCTGGGTCGGCCGAGGCCTCTTCTTAGTTCATTCTCAGCCACGTTTTCTTCCGTCGCGTTTTCTTCTGACTCGTTTTCTTCATCCGACTCATTCTCATCGATCGGACACTCAACGACCTTCCGAACTGGGGAGTTGGTTTTCTCCGGCATAAAATCCTCGTACACTTTGTCAGATGGGAACGTTACTGACTTAGTAAATTCCACGTCTCGCGTTATGTCGATTTTTCTATCTTACGGCACCCATACTCTGTATGCTTTCGACTCCTTCGAATAACCGACAAATACACCTTTCTTCGAGCGTGGCTCGAACTTGCTCCAAGCTGGTTCCCGGATCAGAGTGAAGACTTTGCAGCCGAATTCACCGAAGTTACTCACGTTCGGTGCTTCTCCAGTCCACTTCTCGAAAGGAGTTTTGCCACTTATGCTCCTAGATGGACATCTGAATCTGATGTAATTTGTGGTATTAATCGCTTCGCCCCAAAACGACGGTGACAGTCCTGATTGTATCAGTAGGCACCTCGCCATTTCCACGAGCGTACGGTTTTTCCTTTCCGCGACTCCGTTCTGTTCCGGTGTATGAGTAACCGTTAACCTACGTCCGATGCCGTTCATCTTTAAGTATTCTTCAAAAGCGATACTTCGGTATTCTGTGCCATTGTCTGATTAAAGATACATTATTTTCTTACCAGTATGTGTCTCGACGTAAGCTTTGAATTCCTTGAATGCATCCAGAACTTCACTTTTCTTCTTGAGCAGTCTCACTTACACCAGCGAGAGCAGTCGTCGATAAACGAGACAAAATATCTTGCCTTTCCGTTCGATTCAACGCGCATCGGTCCACAAATATCGGAATGGATTATTTCCAGCAATTCCGTGTTCCTGTCTAAATTTTTGGGAAAAGGCGCTCTGGTCATTTTTCCACGGATGCACGTTTCACAATCGAACGTCTCTCTCGGTCCATTTACATCGATACCCAGCACGGTTCCGATACGTTCGCCTTCCAGGAGATCCTTGAAGTTTAGATGTCCCATTCTGCGATGCCAACTCTCCATAGTAGCTCGTTTTGATTCGGTAGTTATGTTACATTGCTGCTCACTCTCTTGCACACAGTACAGCCCGTTTACTCGATCAGCTGACAATACTGTCCTACCTGTTCTATGAACGATCTTGGCCGATTCCTTTTCCAAACGTTACCTTGAATCCACAGTCAGTGGTTTTACTGACTGACAGCATGTTCATTCGTAAGTTAGGAACGTGCAGCGTGTCTTTCAGACTTACATTCTTCTGTTGTCCGTCGACTTCAGCTGTGAACGTCACGATTCCTTTGGCCGTAGTCTCTGTGGATGTGTTGCTGGCGAGATGAAATTTTCTGGGTCTATTTTCAACAATTTTTACGAACCTGTCTCTGTGATTGCATAGGTGCGACGTGCAGCCACTATCTTATCACCATTACTCACCACGATTCGCGGTCGTTGATCTCAATGCTTCCTCGCATAAATTTTTCCTAAGAAACGTACAAGCTTAAATTCTAAGCTTTCTGAACGATTTCGGCATGTTTCTTCTCATTTATACATTCCTTGGCTTTGTGACCTACCTGATGACAGCAATGACATTTATATTCAAATGGTTCGTTGCATTTATGTTCGTTTCTACCACCTTTATTTTTGTTCGAGCTTCCGTACCGTTTCACATTTCGTTTAGGAGCAAACACTGCGTTATTTTCCGAGATACGTGTGTCATTCTTCCGCGCATCATTTTCTTCCGCGATTTTTACGCGCAATACTTCCGGTGCTGGTAACTCGTCCCGAGATTCAATCGCGCACCGAAAATTCTCAAAACTAGGCGGCAAGCTATACAGGAGCATTATGGTCAATAAATCCGGATTAATGTTTATTTCCATCTCATTCAGTTTGTCGATCGTATCGAAGAACTTCCGAAGATGTTCGCGCACATCTTCATTATTGTAGCATATGGCTGACATTATCATCATCATCATCATCATTATCATCCATACGATGCAATGTTAATTGTTTCAACAGTGTGGCCTTGCGAGCAGGCCCTCTCGATTGGTATATCGACTGCAATTTAACCCAAACTTCGTTCGATGTTACACATCCTTTTATTTGTTTAAGTTCCAAAGGGCTAATTGACAAGATAAGGTCCTACTTGGCCTTCCTATCTTTATTTTCCCACTCTTTCAAAGCTAGAACCGATGCCACGGCGGCGTCTCCATTTCCGATTGCAGGTTTTCTATCTTCCCCACTCACGTACGCCCAAGCATCGTTTTTAAACCAGTAAAACTTCCATCTGTATCTTCTACGTGTCGTAATTGTCTTTATCTAATAGTTCAAATTCTCGCCTAGTTAGATGACGCCATCTTTTGTTCCGTCGACCGAGAAACTTCGCGACGCCTAGGCTAGGCTACGCTTAAATCTGAAAACGAGATTCACTCAAGCACTTACCTTTTGATTTTCATTTAACCCAGCGTTATCCGTCATTCTGGGCCACATAACCTGGGAAGCAGGTAGAGTGGACGAAGGGTTAATTTACACAAAAGGAATAACAAGACTTATTCAATGAATACTCTTTAGGTTTTTTGGATGAGCGAAGCGAAGACTTCAATTTCATTGACCCCTCAAAAAATTTAGCTCCAGTGTTTTTTTGTTTGTTTTTTTTCTGTCTGTTTGTTCGCTCTCTACCGGGCAAACAGCATTTATACGATCTTTATGAAAATTTGAGGGGACCTTTTAAATCTCTGAACTTAGACTTCCTACGTTTTTGGGTACAATCGAAGAAATATTTCTCATGAATATCGTATTTTTACGATATTTTTCGATTTTTAGTGCGATATTTTCTTGACATTCGGGCCGATTCTGACCAAACGGGTAGGGCTACAACGTTCATATTTTACATGGACATTAAGGGAATGGTGATGTATTGCTTTTTGAAAGAAAAAGTTGAAAAAGTTAGCCAGAATCCATAGAATAAAGGTTTTAGTATGAGTTTTTTTAGGGTTATAAAAACAATAAAAAAGTAACAGTAGAAATTTGACAACAATCACCTACTATGCATTCAAAAAGCACTTGCAAAGGAAAAGTGGTCCTACGCAACTAAAAACTTACAAATAAACTCATCTATCAACGCGGCGGGACTTAAGCGTTTTACTAGTTAATAAGAAAGACAAGCTGTGATTACAGATGTTTAACATTTTACGATTATTGTTGGAAGGCATCTTCGTGAGTCTTTTCACCGCCTGTTCTAAATGTCCATTTCATAATCGAGTAACAAACGTTTCGTATTGGCTGAAGGCGCCAACTTCAACATATTTTCTTTCCGGGTAACATAAATAAATTCAACATTTATATAGTGTGAAGTGTATACAGATATTAAGCACTTGTCACACTTCTTGCTGTTAGTATAAATTATGATCAATATTGCGCTCAGAACATACTTATATCTTGGAGTAAAAATTGGCATTATTTTTTTTCTTTCTATCCTGGCCGAAATTCTTTTATCAGCTTTGTGGTCCTTCAATCGATTAGCAATCTTTGTTGCTTGTCTACCGGTATAAAAGAATATCTGTTTCCTTGGCTGGTGGTAGGGTACATTACAACTGTACGCGTTCGCTCGAGGTTCTACCCTAACCTAATCTATCAAGTATTTTCTTCAGAACTTGCAGGACGTAGTTATGACCGGCCATGCGTAAGATTAAGAATATACTATTACTATCACACCGGGATTACAATGGAAAATGCTCTTCTGCCGCAAAATGTTTTTCAGCTTTGCTAAAGAAACTTGCATAATTATTAAAATTACATAATGTCAACTTCCTAAATGGTAAAGAATGATGACATTCACATCTAACAGGATTAATTGAGATAATTCCGTATCCGTTATATAATCTCGTTGCACAGGGGTAAAAAACAACTTGTTAGTCTCCATAAGTACATAAATGACTTAAGTGTCTCTTGTCTAAAGAAATAAGAACCTAAATGTAACTTTGCAATTTTCATCTTTGTTCTTTTTAAAATAAGGAATTTTCGCACGTCTAAAGTATTGTTATTAGACTTTAGATATAAAAATAAATAAATTTGATATTTTAGTATTCGTTAATTGGGCCAAACCCATTTTAATAGAAAAAATATAATTATTGATTTATTTTTTTATTGATTTGTATTGCTTAATGTCTCATATTAATGCACTAAGTCTATTCGAGACAATGAGTGGTGATAGATGAGGATGAAGGGTGAATAGAAGGGAGGAGAAGAGAACTCGGTACCGGCACGTAGCCTTCTCCTTTCGAAAAGTACCAACGGGACCAACGGCTTTACGTCCCATCCGAAAGTACGGTGTAACCTTGACAGTCCTATAGGTTGCTCCACTAATCCGGGCTAAGCATTCACACACTCTCCCATGACCACGCCCGAGGTTATTTATCTTCCTAGTGTTCGAGTGAGAACCGGCTAAGCGACAGCGGCTTAACCGCTGGCAACCTTATATTACACCCACTAAAATACATTGTTATACAATAGATGTTTGAATAATTTACCTCTTCATTTATTTTTTCTGCAAACCAACAGAAAACCATTAGCTCCATAATGACCATTATGAGCATGAGCATTACTGAAATTTCGATACTACCCCATTCCGGTACCTGCAACAAAACCAATTATTACTGATTTATTGACCTTGCTATTACAATGTCTAGCATACAATCTTAATATAGTGTGTACAAGCACAGGTATACGGGGGAGTACCTAAACGAGATAGCAAGCTATTAAAACATTAGAGCGTCGAAAGGGAATAGAAAAGTTAAATACTAGGTAAACGCTTAAGTCCCGCCACGTTGATGGATAAGCTTTTTTGTAAGTTTTTAGTTTGTGTAGGACCACTTTTCCTTTGCAAGTGCTTTTTGAATGCATTGTAGGTGATTGTTGTCAAGTTTCTATTGTTACTTGTCAATTGTTATTATAAACCTAAAAAAAAACTCATATTAAAACCTTTATTCTATGGATTCTGGCTAATTTTTTCAACTTTTACTTTCAGAAAGCAATAAATCACCATTACCTTAATGTCCATATAAAATATGAACGTTGTAGCCCCACCCGTTTGATCAGAATCGGCCCAAATGTCACGAAAATATCGCACTAAAAATCGTAAAAATCGTAAAAGTACGATATTATTGATAAATATTTCTTCGTACCCTTCGTCTTCGTTCTTCGTACCCAAAAACGTGGCAAGTCTAAGTTCAGAGATTTTGAAGGTCCCTCAAATTTTTATTAAGATCGCATATGCAGTTTACCCGGTAGAGCGCGAACAAACAGACAGAAAAAAAATTAAAGCTAAATTTTTTGAGGTGTCAGTGAAATTGAAGTCTTCGCTTCGCTCATCCAAATACGTTCCTCATTGCGATTAATAATTTTCTTGTTGGTGGATTTGTCGGTTTTTAAATGTAAATTTTAGTTATGCTAGCCACGCTCTCTTGACACAAAAGCTCTCCAAAAACATTTTATATCTTCATTAGGGCCCCGTAAAAATAGCATTAACATTTCACTTTTAAAGCATAATTTTGATGAAAATACCATTAATAAGCATTAACTGGCCATTCACCTTTCAATGTTGGACATTTTTTAAGTTAGGTAAATACTTACAAAATTTAATTTAAAAAAATATTTTCTTTACAACCAAGCTAAATTGAGCTATTTAAGGGGAAAGTTAACAATTGTACCATTTTGCCACAAATAAGCAATAACTTGCATTTTTAGAATTAATGAGTACACATTTTCAGGGAAATGCCAACAATAAAAAACATCGGAAGTCTTATATAACGTTTTCAATCTGTATCGTGAGACTTGACACTCTGACATATGGACTGATGATCTTAGCTTTGTTGGAATGTTTTATATGACTGACACTCTCAAACCAGAAAAGCAAGATTCGGCAATGCTTAAAAAATATTGCGTTGTAAATAAGCTTTAATTGGGTTACAAAGTGGTTTTAAAAAGTGTATTCGATATAAGCAGCCCAACCCTTGACCGTACTTTTACTAAGGGTCGAATATCAGTTGACCGATCAACGATAGCGTGAGGAGTTTTAAACCAATAAGTTCCGAAGGAGTTGTTTGAATTCAAAACTGTAATTTAGTTATCCTCAGAGGTTATAGAATCAAGTTATATTTCTTAACGGGAGGGGTAATATTTATAGTCTGCGCTAAGCTGTTTTTTTTTATTCTTATATCTAGAAACTTGTAAGTAAAACCGAGAAAGTGATTCCCAATGAAATATTGACCACTTTTCGTCCATTAAGGTGTGAATAATACCAAGGGTTTCTTAAAATTACACTCACCAGATTTATGTAAAAGGCGATCATAACAGTCTCAACAAGATTTTCAAGCACTTGACACGTTAGAAATGGGTTAAAGAAAGTCTCGAAATCATTCGACAAACTGCAAAATAAAAAATATCCCTGTCAGGAGAAATTCAATCAATTTGCACACAAAGTGTAATTTATCAATTTATTTTGATAACAGTTTATTTAAAACATTATCGGCTCCGATCCGAAAATAGATCTTGCGAGATCACAGGGAAGAGTGTGATTGGTGAAAAATGGCAAAAAGATGTACTTGAAACAAAAGTGTACACGTGTCACAACTATATTACCCGCACTGTAACAAGCAGATTATACAAGGACCAACCTGAGCAGAGATTGGTGATGCTTCACACATTCCTTAAGTCTGGCCTCCATGGCCTTCTGGATCGCTAGTTTCCTCACTGCCTTCCTTCTAGCCTCCAGTTTCCAGGCTTCAAAGTACCTCCTGCCTTCATCCCTGGGAGTCCCTTCCTCCAGGCCTAAGCTGATAGGAAGTGCTCCGCCACTTTCGTCAGGTACATCTGAACCTGTATCCATCTCATAACATTCCTGGAATAACACTTCCGGAACGATAGACGAATCACTTTCAGCTACAACTTGCAGCTCTGTTATACTGATGTCCATAGCATCCATCTCTATCTTCACTTCATCTCCTGCTTCAGACAGTATCGTCATCGCCCCAATGGACCCTCCTGCAACTCCCGCTTCAATACTTCCATCGACTTTCGTCTGACAAAACTCTCGTATATTTTCGAGATTGTAGTTTAAAATTTTAAATTCTGTCCATATTTGATATATCACATCGCAAATGAAAGCATCGCACAGTCCCATGAATTGCAAATTGGTCACAGAGACACTCATATCGACGAGTAAAAATAATTCAAAACATGGTATTTTCACATCACAATTATTATAATACGTAAGGCTGTAAAAGAAATTCAAGTGTTAAGATAGTGTTGGTAGATAATTAGCGTATTCTTAAATAAATAAGAAAATTCGAATAAAATACAAAGAAACTCAACCTAATGTTTCAGCAATTTTCCACACGCAATGCAAGTGGTGTGTTACAAGTAGGCGGAAGTGGAGCTGTGAGTGACTGGCTGTCACTTTTCAGACATAAGGGGTCAGGCTGTCCACATATACAATGGCTGTGGTCACAGGACTTTGAGATCTTACAATTTTAAAGTAAGCATTTTAACGTTGTCAAAAACAAAAACGTTTGCCTAAAATCATCTAACCTAATCAGAGGAAATGCTATGATAATTTTAACTAAAATATATTTCATCAACATTGTGAAATATGTCCATTGGAAACTTTATCCTAAACGGCGAGTTTTGTATGAACCTTTATCCCCAAATTCCCTTTTTGACTGTGGAAAACTGGGGTCTAGCCACCATTCGGAATAGATGATTATTAAAATCACCAGGGCCCACTATATATATCGCGCGCGCAAAGCATTACGGGAGAAAGTCAATTTAACCAAATACCGTAATATTACACTACGTAGTGTACGTGTGATTACCATGCTAAATAACATATGCTCGGGTGTGTGGAGGACTGCGTTTCCAGCACAGTCAGTGCAGTCCGCCACAATCTAAAACATATGATGTAAATTGTCTTTCTTACTTAATGCTTTGCAACGAAACGCGAATGCGCAGTTAATTCTGAAAATGGTCTATTGTCTCTGGCCATATTTTCCCACTTACCCAGAAATTGACTTTCGCTTCAGGAGGGCACCAATGACATTTGCCGTAGCTAAGGTGTACAGTAGCACAATATTTAATAATGCCGAGTAGAAGCTGAAAAACTTTGCGACAAGTTTTGCCTTTCGCAGCAATGATGTGGTATGAGGGATTCCCTTAAGATGTTGACCTCTGTGGATGTTGTCAAGATCATCGCACATGTTCATCAATTCTCTTGGTTGAAATAAAAATGTCGACATTCTTATTATTGTCTTTGTAGAGAAAACAGCAATAAACATATAGTGCGCAACGTCTTCCAATCTGGGTGAGCCAATAAACGAACTGAATACACAAAGCAAGATACAAAAAACGCACATGGTGATTGCAAAACGTGGGTAGAAATAGCGAAGCCTGCGTTGTTTTGGATTTTTTGACGGCCATAGTCCTGAAACAGAAGGAATATTGACAAGTTTTGGTTATTTCATAAATAAATTTTACGTGACGTTCACAAGAGAACATGCATCAAGATACATTACAAACATTAGCATATAATTTACTAAGAATCTTATTAATTACATCTCTTTTAAAATTACATAGGCTTACCTAGAATTCCCCAAAACCTCTGGTATGGTGCAAGTAAAGGCGAGGCTTTATCATATCCCTTGTCACCTAGGTTAAACCACTCTAAGACGGAGGCTATTGTTTCCATCTTGTAGGTGTCAGTTCTCCTGACGCGGATCAAACCACTCTAAGGTCACGGCCAAAGTTTCCATCTTGTAGATGCCAGTTCTCCTGACGCGGGTTTAAACCATGCTCAAAGATGGCGGCTTAGGTTTCCATCTTGTAATTATAATAATTTTATTCACCTTGACTGGTACATTGCACAAGTATAACTCTTAATGGAGAAAGTGAATAGCCTAGCCTATGGTTAAGAATAATACATACATTGTTAACTTATAAAATTATACATAAAAATATACATTTCATAATATCTTCCCTTCTATTTCTATACATAATAGGTACTTATTTTTGTCTTGAATTGCATTATTTTCAATTATATTCATGTTCATACGTACAAGTGTCAGGAATGTGAAGGAAAGTTGAGTGTAAAGCTATGGATGGGGTATTTGTATGTCCGGGCGCACTAAATTAAGTTAAAAGTCAGCTGGATGAAGGTATTCATTGATTGTGTAGAAGCAATGCTCTATTAGAAATGATTTCAATGTGTATTTGAAAGAGTCTAGTGATTGTATGTTTTTAATTTCTGGTGGTAGATGATTGTAGATTGTTAGACATTGGTAATGAGGTCCTTTGGAGAAACGCGTTGTATTGTGAGTTGGGACATGAATTTTTGATTGTGATCGTGTATCATGGTCATGAATTGTTGAGTTTAATTTGAAGAGGTGAGGGTTTGATTTGATAAAGACTGCTGCAAGTTGTATTAAAGTACTTGCTAAGGTCAAGATTTTTTGGGTAGGAAAGATATTTCTACACGAGGTACGCCAAGAGGCTCCTACTATAATTCGAATGGCCCGTTTTTGTAATCTAAAAACTCTTATAGCTTGTGGCGAGTTTCCCCAGAAAATAAGTCCGTACGATATGTGTGATATTGTTATCTATTATAATCACACAAATTCAAATAACTAATGACAAACACTGAATGTAAATAATATCATTTATGATTTATTTAAATTAGTAAAACACAGACAATTATTATTAATATGAACCAAGTCCAAGAACAAAAATGCACGAAGTCCTCTTATGTTTTATAAACAACTCCAATAATGAAAGTCATGGTCATCTGGAGTCTATGTCATAGCTTACATTCGGCCATCCTATAACATGATCGTCCTCGATCATGTCTTGAGTGTCTGAACATGTCTCGATCTTGTCTTGAGTGTCTAAACATTTCTCAATCTTTTCTTGAGTGTCTGAATCTTCATCTAATCCATTTGGTTGACCAGGTCCTGGTCCTGGTGGGTGGTGGATCTGAAGAAGCTCCTCAGGATCGATTGTCAAGTCGAACGTTAGTATCGTGTCAGTTGTCATGTCAGTTCTCCTGACGCGGGTTAAACCATGCTCAAAGATGGCGGCTTAGGTTTCCAGTTCTCCTGACGCGGTTTAAACTATGCTCAAAGATGGCGGTTATGGTTTCCATGTTGTTGATGTTAGTTCTCGTAACGCGTTATAAACCAAAACAAAATGGCGTACTAGGTTTCCATGTTAAAGCTCTCACTCCTTCTGTGGTAAGTTGTTCGACCAAACGATTTAGGCCAAAAATGTTCTTGGCTTAGGAATGTGTAAATGTTGACTTTGGAACCGTCCTCGTAACGAGGCACATAATATATTCTAATGTTGTTCCACATTAGCATTGATGATTCTGTTGCTTTCGATCGGTGATTCCTACTTAAAAATGACGGTCTCTAGTTGGTCATTGTTTGCTCGTCGATGGTGTCGGCGCCTACAAGGTTGACTTGGTTTGCTTTAAATTTAATGTTTTCCACTGTGAATCAGTTATGTGACCGAGTGGGTACTCTTAAAACAATATGAATTCGTTTATTTATACGTGTTACAAGTTTCAACTCCATTATTTTATAATGTTACAAGAAGTACTGTATGTTCGTCGAAACACATTTGGGAATTTTACATTAATGATAAATAACGACAACCACTTTCTTTTTATTGTTCAAAGTTTATTATAGTGATTGAAAATTATTAATGAAAGATAACGATGTAAACAACTACGCAAATACGGTCAATATTACACAAACTAGACATTAGAAAGCATCCAATGTTCTTATAAATTTGACTTTCCTATCGTCGGTAACAATGTTTTCGACGAATCTAAGATAATATGCGTGATCCTTCTCGTACTTTGGTTGAAACTAGGAAAACGCCAAGGTCGTTGATTGTAGAGAGATTGAGTTATGTGTCATATTGTGCTGGAATTGATTGTTTAAAAGTTAAAACGATTCACGTTACTCGCAAATTATTCATGAAACGCCGTTATTAAACATCTTTTGAAATGCATAAAAAAATAAAATCGTAAACACAGCCCGTGCGAAATGCGAGGTATGCGCGGTATTTTTGGAATCTTGATCGTGGAGTTTTGTTACACCTTAGTTACGGCCGTGTGAGTCATCTGACATTCGAAACTCCATTAGCTAAAAAATGAAGGACAAACACCATTGTCGACAGATTTAATGTTACACTTTTACAATTTACAACCTGTTTCCAATTTATTATTTCTTACATATATCTTAACATATTTTGCTGAAAATGTTAACCGCCCACAAATTTGTTTCCGGACGTTTGTTTAAATTTCACTCCTATCGGTTTAGTGGTTCGACCGTTTCTCAGCGTACTGAGAGACAGAAACAAAGACAAACAAACAAACAAGTAGGCAAACATACTAACAGACTAACATACTATAACAGACTAAATTACTAATAGACTAACCGACAAACAGACAAGCAGATACGCAAACAGACAATCTAGCTAACAGACAGGCTAAGTAACAATCAGACAAACAGACTTACAGACCAACAAAGTAACAGGCAAACACACAGACAGACAAACAAACAAACATGCAAACAGATCAATTGCAATGGCGAAGCCAAGGGCGGGATGGGGGACAACCCCGCCCCCCTTTTGCAAAAAAGTGTGAAAGTGCACTTCAACATTTCAATGGAGAATATAGACTGTTTTATCGCAATACTAAAGGCAAATTACCATCTGACCAAAAGAGGATTTTAGTAGATTCAAATTTGCTTATTGTAATGCTTTTAAACGCACAGATTTTCACCTAAATGACATTGAAGGAATTATTTTTTCCGGGGGGCAAGCCCCACGAACCCCCCACTTAGTTTTTCGTACATCTATAAATTGGTTAACCCCCCTTTATGAATTCTTGGATACGCCACTGACTAATTGACTAATAGACTAACCGACAAAGAGACAAGCAAACAGACAAACTTACTAACAGTGAACAGACTAACAGACAAACAGACTAAGTAATAATCAGACAAAAAGAGACTAACAGACGAACAGATAAACTGACAAGCAGATAGAAAGACAAACATAATCACAAATACTGACCAATTTAAATTCCGTTGTAAGACTCATTCGTTGTTCTCCCTCGTCCGTCGTCCCAAAACCCTGTCCTGCATTCTGCTACTGTACCCAATAGCGAACAGTTCGATTTGTTTAACCTGACCTTAAAACTGACAGAAAGTATGTGCGCAGCACGAACATCGAAGAAAATATAAATAAAATATAATATATCAAAGGGCTTGGAGACATGATTACATGGGAGAGTATTGGCGCATATGGCGGGCACAAACTGCATGTCCACACGGAGCCGCTCCAAGCTGGCACAACGTACTATACAAGGCCAGTCGTCTAGAGGTGAACAATTAATTATTCATGCCGCATAGGTGCCAAATATCTTAGTTTCTGTGTGGGAACATATTTCAATATGGCTGCCGCGAATTCATTCTCAATCTGTTAGTTGTATTTATTTATTTATTTTATTTATTTTTAGTATATATTTTGATTAGCTCAAGCCAACTTTATTACAATGTTAAGGGGAATCCCTAGACCCAAATATGATTTCTAAAGAATGCAGTAAAGACGTCTGAAAAGTAAGTAGAATGTAAGAGGGGCTTAATAAAAGAGCGGATAATTTTTTTGAAATTTTTTGACGGGACATAACCTCAGAATCAACAATTGTATTCAAATTACTGGAATCAGTTGCTCAAGTTCAAAATTGAATTTTTAGCAGCGGTTTTTTGTATATTATTTCTACACACCTTTATCTACAACCTAAATATAAGTATTTTTGGTTTTATATGGTTTCTGGCGTTGCACGATTTTTTCCGTTAAACGGTACAAAATTTGAAATTGTACCGGCAGGCGAAAAAAATTGTGCAACACAACAAACCATATAAATCCAAAAATCCTTTTATTTAGGTTGTAGATAAAGGAGTGTAGAAATAATATACAAAAAACCGCTGCTAAAAATTCAATTTTGAACTTGAGCAACTGATTCCAGTAATTTGAATACAATTGTTGATTCTGAGCTTATGTCCCGTCAAAAAAATTTCAAAAAAATAATCCGCTCATTTATTAAGCCCCTCTTACATTCTACTTACTTTTCAGACGTCTTTACTGCATTCTTAAGAAATCATATTTGGGTCTAGGGATTCCCCTCCATTTAAAAATTCGCTTGATCGTCAAATCCAGCTAATTTCTCATACCGTCGAGATCCTTTTAGGACTCCAATTTTCAACAAAAAAATTGAATTTTGGGGACGATGTTAACAAGGGATGAGCGCATGTCGCTATCAGAGCACATTTTAAATATTTTTCCCCTAAGCAAGCTTGCCATATTACTACATATTTCCTGTTTTGTGTCATTTTTACGGACAGTTTATAACAAAAGTGAGCAATTGTAAGAAAATGTGCTCTGATATCTCAATTATTGTTATATTCTTACTTGTCATTTTGGTTTATACCACAACCCGATATAAGACAAACGATAAAGCATCCAGTTGATCCTAACTAAACCTCTGCGTTTTGCATAAAAACCTGGTTTTCTCGAGCTTGGCCAACAGCTGCCGTCAATCGCCACTATTCTCTACGAACGCAGTGGAGGCCTATAGTGTAAGAATCACTAGGATGGCAATACTTTTAGTTGACAAATTAGATATGTCACAGTCTGAATCACACGTGGTTTTGATAGCTAGTGGTTACCGATCTGTCACATGGATTTGATTGTTGATTTTTGTTGCTTAGAATGCAATATTTCCATGAAAGTTGAGGGTGAAGGAAAGTTACAAAAAAAAATGCATTGGGAGGACTTGAAACCGCGTCCTAATAGTGTCATACGCTTCGGACCAGCGCTCTAATCGTATGTAACCACCGCAGACTGCAATGGGTTTAACAGTTCAGTTTCTGTGATCGCACGTGGTTGTAATCCCTTCAGTCCATGTGGTCATACTTTTAAATTTTAATCTGGATAAATGATAAGTTTCCAATTTGACCCCAATTTTTTTTATATAGAAAATAAATACATTTTCCCCCCGTGTCAATACAAAAAATGCCAAATGTGCCAAAAATCCATTTAAAAAAAACTAGTTTTAGGAATGGTGTTTAAATTAATTTTGTATTTTAACTTAAATGTAAGCTTGAATTCAAAATTCATTACAAACCTCAATACAAAATATTTGAAAAACACTGAAAATCTTAGTTTTTTTTTTAGATTTTTGCTTAATATTACTTAATCTAGACCAATTTAATTCGGGACTGAAGGGGTTAAAGAAGCGAGGACTCGAGAACACATAAGATCGCGATTGGTCTGACTGGCAGTTTAACTGTCACTCACTCAGTGTTGGGGAGTACCAACAATTTCACAAGCATCAAAACTAAAGCAAAAAATGCGTTCTTATTAATAAATCTCCTCTTTAGATTGAAAGATTTACTTGGCATGAAGTTTTTTTCTTGAAGTTGAAGTTTCTTATTTACATGAAGTGCATTTTACTATCTTTAGGTTTAGTCTTGCATGTATGCTTGTGGTTGACCAGTTCGTTATTTGTGGACGCTGAGGTGCTGTATGGAGGTCTCTTGCTTGCTGGAAGGTTACAAGGATTAGGGTTTCCTTGTAGATGTCTTATGTAAAAATGGCCTCGACGTTGGTCACAAATAATTGTGAAGGTCGTTAATAGATAAAATATCGCAGTCGTTTTTTTTTAATTTGATTTTGTTGAACACTACATCATACACTAAAGAGCATAACTAATTAATAATGCTGGCTATGATCCACAATGTACATATTATGTACAACATGGTGGAATGCTTAACTCAATTTTTTTAAAAATGGATTAAGGTTAAGGTGTACTGACCCAGCAATGACCTAAAATAAGTTGATTGCCTATTATTTATTAACCGTACCAGAAACTAGTCATTACAATTTTGGAAAAGTTATAACTAATAAAAAACTAATTGTTTAACAATAATTGTAAAATATACCTTTATTTTGCTTTGTTTTAATTTAAATCCAATAGTACATCAAGGTATGTTCCAAAAATATACTCGTCCTTACTGCATCAATGTTAGGAGGATTTGAGAGAGGGGGAATGGGGGTGAAGAATATATCAATATAATATAGACAACATAGTAGATAATATTATTTAACTTTATATAAAATATTTACATAAATACAACAATATTCCTATTGAAAACATTCAAAATGTAGGAATGCATTATTTTGTCTTTTCTTGTGGAAGACAGTCTTTTTATTTAAACATTCACATTCGATCCAAGTGATACGTCTTTCAATTCATTGCTACATTTTATCACAAGATTTTAAAATATAAATATCGGTACTAACACGCAAAATATATGTACGTATGTACGTTGAATAGGTATATAACACAACCATGTTAGTAAAACCATTATACACCACTGTAACTGTACTATAAAATAAACACACATTAAAATTACACACAACAATAATATTAACAAAATTATCTATATATTAACTCTTTTAAACTAAATGGTAAATCTTTAAAGAAGGTGTAGGTAGTTACTTAAAATGTTTTAAAGTTTGTGACAGATTCCATCTTTATTTCAACTTCTCAACTAGAAGTACTACAGTATTTTCTCATTCTTAATCAATTAATTACTAATACGATTGTGATACGATTGTCGGAGGTTAGAAATAAGTGAAAGAATTTGTTTGCTAAACCGAAGCGGACCCTGCCAGAAGCAGGATACGACAATGTATAATGAATAATGATTATGGTAATGATGATGAATGATTAATTGAAAATCAGCGCAAATTTTAAACTTCAGAGTTAACAACTATGATTTAGAAGATATACCTATCATCACTCATCAGTCGTTGTTTTGCAACAAAAAAAACAATATCAGCGTACAAAATAAACTTCCAAATTATTGCTGAGTATATTCATAACAAACACTCTTTAAAATGTTAGGTATTTAATATTTTGTTTTAATCAATGCCAAGGTGTTTGACAATTTTAACTTTATTATAATTTATTGGAATGTTGCAAGACATGATTGGGAGAAATTTCATCTTATACGCTTACAATGTTCTGGTTTGCCCATGGTTTGCCAAAGCGGACCAGAAACATTTTCCCTTCCTTAGTTATACATTTTTATCAATTGAGCTTTGTGTTGTTCAGTCGTGCATTAATTATGGTAAAGCATAGTAAAACATGAACAATCACATTTTTATCTACACAGTTCTTAATAATTAGGTAGTACTTTATTTTATTGCTTAGATACCTAAACTATGGAGACACAATAAAATACCTCATGATGACTAACATGGAGGTACAATGTTACTGTATTGCTGCAATCCATAGAAGTAAACCATCAACAAAGCAATTTTACATTTACTAGGATCATCTCAATTAGCGCAATGGCATAAATATGAGACATAAATCCCCACATCAATAAGTTAACTTGAATGAAGTTGAAACTACTGGTAGTCAGTATTAGGAATGTGACATGTTTACCTTTGCAATCACAGCACTTATGGTGGTTTACATTGGTCTGCTCCGAGCACTCCAGGTTGCTTAATATGTCTATTTTAACACATAATCCTTGAACTGGAGCGGCCCAATAAAAAACAACATTAGATTTGAAGCTAGGTTTCTTTGAATTCAATTACAAAGTTCCTACCTACTTTATCTACACCAAATAATAATAATAAGTATACCATATCAAAGATTCAATTAGATAAAAAAAAATCAAAGACTACCTATAGCTACCAACCATGTTTGACAGTTTGTATTTATAACTTCACCAGGGCATTTATTTCTACTGTTTAGTACAATGGTACCGGCATATTTGCTTCTATTAGTGATCTAAAAAATAATATTGCAAGTTCATGACCAACCAGTAATAATTATCAGTAACCACGTGATAATGTTCTGTTAACAATATTATTAATTTATGATGATAGAGAGTTCAAGTACCGGTACTTTACACTTTATATGAGTGATCTGCACCAACTACTGAAAACATGATAACACTGAAGAAAATTAAACGAGAGTTCATGATATAAGATGAAACTGGCATTTGCATTTGTTAAACAAAGTTATCAAGTTTTGTAAATGCCACTTTTTTAAATAAATAGTGATTGAAGGTTGATCACAGCTATTGCATTTCTTCTCACATTACTTCCATTCTCAAAACTGAAGTCAAATTGAATTTAATCCTAAAATTCAACCAATTGGAAAATTTTAAATTAGTACCACCATATGGTCTGATATTAGTGCACTTCTTGTGCACGCTAGTAGAAAGCAAAATAGTACAAAGTAAATAAAATCCTAATAACTTAATTACCGGTAGGACATAATAGTATGTACACATGCAGTACTCATGGACCTTAAATTTTAAGATCCAAGATTGCCAAAACAAGATTTTCAAAATTACAGATTAGTGTATTTGAAGTTTGAATGGAAATGAGAATAAAATACTAGAAACAAAACCACAAAGATTCAGCAAGGAAAGCAAAGTTAACCCTCATGGTCTTAGAACATTCACTCTTGTAATCTGATATGTAATTGATTAGGTGTATTCCATTATAAAAGACAAGCTCATATAACGTATTGATATTACTAGTAAATGCTTATTGTTAATGTTAATTCATTTGAACATTTTGTTTTCATCAGGCAGCAACCATCAATCAGCTTACCGTAATTGCAGAAGCATACATTTATGGTAGTAAAAGCAAAAAAATCATCCATAAAAAACATGTAGTATTATAATTTTCACTGATTTTTGGAAAATAACGAACTTAACTGATTTATTTTCATCACAAATACGTGCCTCTAAATGCTCCCTTCAGTTCTTCACTGAATTAGATGTATAAAAAAGAAAAACTATTAAAAAGCCGTCTCTTTAACTTGTACACATACTGCAGTAGTAAATTTATGTGGTTTGCGACATAGTGTACTTAAAGGAAATGTGGATAGTCTAAATACTACAGAAAAATACCATTAATTCAAATTTCTGTTTTTTCCAAACTATTAGTCACAAAGTCCCTACAGAGGCTTTGAGTATGAATAGGGTGCATTGTTAAATTTACTTTGAGTCAAACTGGGATTTTTAGGTCCCTATAAATTCAAATCAAAGAAGAGAACTGTAGAGTGTAGAAGGTTACGAGTTAAGTAAAGGATGCTCACTTTATGTACATACATACTGTACAACAATATTATGGTTGGCGTCTTGAAATGTTTTTGGAGCAACTATGTATACAAAAACTATTAACTACAATAAAATACAATTGCCTTAAATTTAATGTAAGTCTTGCACAATGCAAGAAGGGCATTACTTCTGTACAGCAAAGTGACCAATGTCATATTCTATTCTCACTAGTAATACATGAGTTTGGTGTTTAATGGGTGATCATGAGCTTGGGTGATACTTAATTTAGAAATATACAATGAGAATAATTTTTTAAATAATATACTTTTAGAAAAACTTTTAATATTAAAAAAAATGCACCAAAATAACAAAACATAAAAGTAGACATTTTGTTTAAATGTAATTTATGCTACAAGTTCAAATTTCAAATATAAAAAATAAATACAAAATTATGGTTTTTAGTGAGGATTGTATTTTGTTTACCCCCATGTAAAAAGTTGAAAAATTATTGCAATTTTTATTAACTGTTTAATTTAACCTTGCTAAAACCTCCGGAGACCCTGATATTACAGTATAACGATCATATGCAGTATTGAGACTTGAATACACCACTTGCGTGCGGTTTGCTGCAGTCAGTTGGCTGTGCTGACAGCTGCGACACTAGCGTGGCGTTGCGGATTACTGACCTCACCATAACATTCAAGAGCACAGTCGGTAAAAGCTTTGCAATGAAGCCGATAAAAGAAGTCTACAGCGGTGGCAACGGTAGGCCTAGCGCCTTGTGCAGTTGTTACCAAATCACACTTAAATCTTCAAAGTCACCGCCACTTCATTGTTGTAACGTAGTACAACATTGCAGTTGTATTATTGACAGAAGGCACTTGCATTGCGTTTTGATAGCGAGTGTCGATAATGTATATGATTGTTATACTGCGCTGATATATTTAAGATACATTGGTTAATTATCCTTCCCAGATAAGACGTCAGCGCTGGTAGGGCTGTCAATCTCTTCATCATATCCTCCCCTGACTCGCTTGCGCTTCGCCAACCACTCGACAAGGCAGAAGGAGAGAGTGCCAAAGACAGCAAACACCATTAGGATGCCAAGCTGGGCATACAGGCCAATGTGGCTGCTGTAGAAGAACGTAGCTGCCGCAGCAACAGACTGAAAAAACACACAATTTTTTTAATCCACTATGCAGAGAAAGTAGAATTATGTACTTACTTCACACTTGGTCAATGCACCTAATACATGGTACAAAAATATTATCAATGTTGATGCAAATATTAATCTGAAAAAAATAAGTCGTTATCTATACCTTGAGCTTTGTTGTGATACCTGCTGAAAGAGGGTTATATTTTGGATTGTTCTTGTTCCACAGATTTCTTGAAAAATAATGTAAGCAGTAAAATACTCTACTAGCAGCTTTGACATAAATTGCCATGCAATTTAAATTTACATTGTGATCTGTAACTGTAACTAATATACTGTAACGTATGAATACTACCGTACATAAATAAATAAATACATTTGTATCAAATGTTAAATATAAATGGGATATAATTTTTAACAATTTGTTGTTTATTAATAAAAGTTCAATAAATAAATTTTGACGATCTTTAAACTGATAATATTGGGATGAGTACTGGTACAATTAGATTTCCACATTTAAATTGTCAATATCATCATTATCTGTACAAAAACTTTAATTACCAGTACATTTAATTAGTATCAGGACTATGTAGACCTTGTTATGAAAGACATTATTAGTAAAACATAATTGGAATAGAAAATGTATTATTTACATAATATGATGTCAATACATATAATACCAACTGATTATGTTAAGTTTTTCCGAAAATTTCATATGAAAATATTTAATATTTAATACAATTCAGAAGTTATCAATTTGGGTGAAGTGATATCAGAAAATAATTTTTTAACTTCTGAATTATTGTATTAAATATCAACAATTGCACCTGCGGGAGTGTTTCCCGACTAACCAAATCGAGAAATGAAAATATATGGAAAGAAACTACAGTAAGAAATCAACGCACAAACAGTGTCCATTTTGTGAAATAGTGAAAAATTGATAGACCATTTACATATTTTGGGTGTGGACAAACATTAAAACCAGATTAATAAATAATTTTTAATTGACGTTAGACTAACAAATATTTACCGTCTATACAATGGTGACCATTGACCAATATTCTCAAACATTGATGAAAAGTAAAACTAAAAATATAACAAGGTGACTCCACAAAACATTTCAGTAACATACAGATAACATTAATTAAATTTTAGTGACTCACCTGTGTGAACTTAAAGATAGCAAAAGCAGGAGCGCTGTCTTCAGCAAACACGCTTCCCAAAATCGAGTAGATTTGAGTGTTGAAACAACTGTCGCCGAAGCCAAGTAGGAAACTGCAGAGCATGGCTACAGCCGCACTTAAAAACAAAATATAAAATACGATAAAAACAAATTACCAAATTTTCTGTCTTGCTAATAACTTGGTATTTTGAGATCACAATTTTACACTAAAATACAGTATAGTGTTGACTGTTGACTCATTTAGACTATCAAATTTGATAACTTTCGTTTGCAGGTAAAAGCGACACATTTTTCCAACATTACTAGTATTTTATGCAGTCGCATATTTTGTTTATTTATTATATATTTTTTATTAATTATACCTTGTAAAGAAATATGTCAATGTTATATGAATAGGTTTAGAGAGATAAGATAAGACGCAAGATATACCTGCTGGTGATGAAGGCAAGTTCATCAGTATCACCGAACGGTGCCGAGTTAGGAAGATTCAAGAAGATGAGGAAGAAGCTAATGGTGTGTACCACGAAGCCTCCGATAACGATCGGATCCCGGCCCCACCGGATTGTCTTCTGACCCAGGATGCCGAAGAGGGCACCTCCTATCACCTCACCCAGACCGATGAAGATACCCGACAGACCGACGAGCCGTTTGACGTTCTCTCCCATCGACAGGGTGAAGCCAATGCTCGGACTGTACACGCCAGAGAAGAAAGACAACTCGATGCCTGTGAACAAAAACATATGTTTTGTTAGAAATATTTGCAAGCTTCAACACAACCAAACTCCAAAGAACAATGCATGAGTATGGTACATATAGAAGATTGGGGAAAAAAATATTTATGAGGCATCTGGACTTGGCAAGCTAAATAACCTGTCCTTGTAAATACATAGTTATCAAATATCTGCTTGTTGTCTATATATAAGAGAAGCACTCAATACAAATTCATTTGATGATTTATACTCAATGCAATTTCCTCTTGATAACAATTTTTTTTGTTCCTTAATGTTCGGGTTTACCTGTATATTATCTGTGTACTTTTGAATGGCTTAGTACTTTTAAATATTTTAGGTCTACCCAAAATAATAGAGCTGAGAATAATTATTGCAAGGCTAATATTGGATGAGCTTAGGTCAACTTTTTTGCAATGTTAATGCTCTATGTTAATTGTTAGAATGCAAAAATTAATAAATAAAGTAAATAAATACAATAGTAATTTAAAAAATCTTCAGATTTAAAAACAAGTTTCTATATATTTTTGCCTCACAATATGGTTGATCAGGTTGGATGTATGGATGAAATCGTTGTCAACATTATGTAACATGTTATTACAAACATAGCAACAATAGTACATTTAAAAGCATTTGAGTACAATTACCGGTATAAAAGAACGTGACACAAAGGCAAATCATCTCCTTGGTAGCAATGAGCTGGAACGCTCTCTTGAGCGCATCTAATGGACCACCGCCATCGCGACCAGCTAGTTCACCGTCGGCGTTGATCGCAGGTCGTAGGAAGAGTAGGAAGACGATGCCGACCGCAGACAACCCGATGAGAACCATGAACACAACGAAGCGCGTGTCGTGGTCTATGTGAGTCTTGCCTTGGAACTGGAAGTACACGAACAGGTTGCCAAAGAACATGCTGGAAGAAGAGAAGTAAGCACAAGCTAATGACATAATAATCATCAATCAATCATATTATTATAACTACTACTAATGTACATAAGTGTAATTTTATTATTTTTAATATTTCCTTTTATTGAAATAATTGTGATTCTCTAATGTCGAGAGAATAAGTAATAAAATGCATTGGCTTGCTTGAATCTGCTATTTTTTAAATATAATTTTGAAATGAATGTTTGCTTTCTATGAATGGTTATTATTGGACTCAACCAGACTTCATTCTACCAAAGCAGTAATTCTTTTATGTTGCTTATGCTTTTAAGACAATCGAGTCATTTGTTTTCCAGCAAAAATGCTCTCAAAGTAGCTTTATAGTTAATAATCTCTACCTCAATTTTACAGCCATACATGTGACACTGGTCATCTGTTTTAGGGGTGTTTTTTTTACTTTTCATCTAACATACATTTAAGTTAATACCCCTAGTCAAAAATGTTGTCTTACCTGGCCTGCAGCATAGCCCAGAATATGCCAGAGTTTCTGCTGATTGTCGTCGAGTCTGAGTTTAGCGTGAGGTAGTTACCCTGGCCCGTCCAGATGATGGCGGCCCCGAAGCCTATGACGCACGACGCGAAGTAGAGCAGCCACGTCTTGGGGAGGAGAAAAGACACGATGAACAGGCTGAAACACAAACATTTATTTATATATTGTGTTAGAGGGTGACAGGTACACACGTACCATGGGGCAGATGCTCTTTCTGTCATTCTCGCATTCATTTTTATAAATTAACATGTTCAAATATTGTAAATGTGAATGCAAATATTAACAAATAAAATTAAAAATTAATTATTTCGAGTAATGGTCTAGCCAGGGAGTCAACCCAATAAGTTCAAGTTCAGGTAATCCTATCGGCTTCAGGTATTATCCGATACACAAAAAATACAGGTTGAAGTTAGGTTCTTCGGAGATGGTCGGGTTCAAAGCCATACCTTACAATTTGAATAACTAGTTATTGAATAATGTAGATGTTCAATATTATTTATCATAATTATGTTCTATTGCTATTGTAGTTTATCTGTTCAATAACACTAACAAGGGGTAACACAAATTTATTAATTACATTAATAAATAATTATACAAATACGGACTAAGTTCTTTTTTTTATCTTGATTTTGATCTTTTCTATCATTGATTTTCTTATTATTATTTATCCAATTACTTGTATTTATAAGGATACCTAAAGTTTTTGATGACCCTGGGATCAGGGCTATAGCACCACCTGTAAGGGTATATCCAGAAACCCGGCACTTCCACCACAAACGAAAGTTGAATAAATGCTGTAACTTTAAGATTCGTCGTATAACAGGCTTCGTTTCCAATTTTGAGTATTCCCATACCCGTGTTTGCAGCCAGTCATAATATTACTTTCTTGTACATCAGCCAATATACTTTTCGATAACACTGATATACAACGACGTAACGTTTTACGAGAATTCGAATGCAATAAAATAAAAACAAAGTACATATTTATATACAACAATATGTGCTAGATGGAACATACATATACAATGGTCGCCGATCTTGCATTGCAGTTATTTATTTCGGTCATGTTTTAAAAGAACAGGCTAATGATTTTAATTGGATGAGCGTAACGAAGACCATATAATTTCACTTACCCTGAGAAAAATAGCTAGTTTTTGCCAAGTATTTTGGGTACAATCAAAGAAATATTACTCCTTTTACGATTTTGTTCGATTTTAAATGCGATAATTTTTTATGTGATATTTGGTCCGCAACCGTACAAACGGCTACTCAGATGAAACTTAATGGGAACGTTCGAAATCACTGAAATTATATATTTTTATGATTTTAGGGACAATCAAAGAAATATTTCTCATAATAAAAATCGTACAATTTTTGGTCAATATGAACTCGCCGCCCCGCACCTTTTCGCGGCTGGCACAATAAGGCACGTGACGGTTCTTGGTCTTCAGACCCGCAGTCGGTCGCCTCGCAATGTTGAAGGCAGACATGGTTTAATCTTGCTCTTGTCTTGATAATGACGACTATGACAATGACGACATGAAACACTAATCATTGGACAAAAAAAGTCAACCATAAAATCTCATCCAACAACGCGACTGTAACAAGCGTTCGCGAAGCGGCCTAGTATAGTAACTCATCCTAGTCGACAGCCGCTGTGCCCGATTAATATTTGTTTATAATTGTTACTTCCCGTTTGGCACGCTCCGTTAATTCCACTCATACTAACTCGTGAGGAAATGTAGCACGTGATTCCAACGACGCGGCCAACCGTGAGTTAGAAAACAATTAGTTCTAAATGATAATATTTATAAACCACCAACCTCTTCTCTATCAAACTAAGCTACAGCTGAGTTACACGACCTAAAATGAAAACGTCATTGAGTCTGATATTATAACAATGTTGCATAGTATTGTATTGTACTTTTTTTTTTTACTTTTCAGAAGCCGGCTACAATTTTTTTAAATGATATAGGAAGGCTTACTCACTCATGGATAGAGTTCAATATAGTAACAAACTTGAAACTAGTATAGCTATCCATTCGGTTCTTGACATAGAAAATTGTATACGCGATGATATACAGCGTGTAATCCAGTGGCGTAATTACAGGAGGCGAGGGGGGAGGGAGGTAAAATGAGCTAAAATTAATATATCTTGTGTCTAATATGTCGATCTTGATGGAAATTGGAGAGGAACCTTCGAAATCTGCCAAGTTTTTTGGTACAATCGAAAAAATATTTCTCATGAATATGAGTATATGAATATGATTTTATGTAAATCACTCCAGAAATTGAAAATCCATCCCAGCGGGGTATTTTGATGGATTTTCTGGAGTGAATTAAATCCATCAAAATACCCCGTTGGGATGGATTTTTAATTTCTGGAGTGATTTATATAAAATCTATTACACCTACGGGAGTGTTTCCCGATTAATGAAACTGAGAAATCGTACTTTTAATATTTTTTCACGATATTTTCGTAGTATTTAGCCCGCGACCGGGCAAACGGCTACTCCGATCTTGATGAAACTTTATGGGAACGTTTGAAATCACTGAACTTAGATATACTATGATTTTAGAGACAATCGAAGAAATATTTCTCATAGAAATCGTACTTTTAGGGCAACGAATAACCAACCATAAAAGCTCATCCATCAACGCGACTGGAAAAAGCGTTAGCGAAGCGTCCTAGTTTTAAAAAAACAATGTATTTCTCGTCATCCGTTCATCGTCTAGAGTCAAACAAACTAGCTTACTTTGTACTCCGCATTGCTCGCCAGTTCTAATGATGAAACGCTTAACGCATAAGCAACATATGTTTTGTGTAATACTAATTACCGTGTAATTTGAAGTGAGGTAATTATCAAAATTACTATGTATGGATTCAAGGAAGTAATTAAGTCATTTGTATGGTTTTGGAGTGGACCTCATCCTGTACCTAAAATAACACCAAAGTCCTCCACTGATAATCAGGTTTGCGACTGAGATGGGTCGACTCTATAAATACGAATTTATTTATTTTTATTGAGACTTGTGTGGCAATTAACAAAAAATGTTTTTAGTCCCAAATTGATATTTTTTAATCGATATTAGTAAATTGTATATTATTTCATAAATAATTTACCTAATTAATTAACAACCTTGTTGACAACATATTACTATATTTAATGAATTAACTTTGGTGAACTAGACATTTTGGTTTATTTATATTAAATTTTTGTATTATCATCGAAATGTTTTGTTTTGCCATTTACAAAGAAAACGAGATTGTGTTCGAACCGAAATGTTTTTTTTGCTGAACCGAACGGAAAGCTCAATCGAAATAATCATCTAAAACCGAAATTAAAATCGGTTCGATCATTGGTTTAATGCACCGATTGTGTTTCGGTCGGAAACAGTTTTTTTTTACTGGCAATCCAAAAGTTGGACGCGTACTATGCTTGACGAGTACTATAATTTAAGACTAAATAAATCTTTTATGTTTCAGCTCGATGATGTCAACATATTCAAGAGCAAACGTCAAAAATGTAAATCAAAACCAGAACCATAACTGGAAGTTGGAATGTAATGGGAAAAAGCAGGATGTTGAGATGTGATCGTTCCAAAAATATGATTGTGGAATGGAATAAATTGCCAGCTGCAGCTGTTGAGGAATCCATAGTGAAAAGGTTAATTCAGAAGATGTTTGGATGAGGTTGATTTAGATGAACATATAATGAGAAGGATGTGATATTTGTTTTGGGTTCTTGCCACCACGTATTACAAATTGGCATGGTAAATAAAAAACAAAAAAACAAAACCAAAACACATAAATAAAGAAATAAACAAACAAATAAATTAATAGTACGTTTAGTTTAAATAAATCACGGCAAGAGTAACGAAAACGGGATCCTTTTTCGCGGGCTATCGTAAAACGACGTTATAAGTGCTAAAAATATTTGCAGATGCCCCAGCAACAAATCTTTGTTTTGAAATTTGTTTTGTTCAGCTAGTATTCAGATTTTGTGTGGAAGTGTTCGTCTCGTCGGAGAGTCGATTTATCTTCTTGTCGACAACTTTGTGAAACCGTTTGTATGAAAAGTGGGTCTTTTTGCACACGCGGTTGATGATTTGAAGACCTTGAGTAAAACAAGGTCCGCCGCTGTCCATGACACCACAATTGTCACATCGTAAAGCGCCATCTTAAAACACAAATTACTTCATTGTTTACAGCCCATGCTGCACTTAAAGTGAAGTGGATAATTATTTCATGTGGAAATTGCCGGAAATATTGCTCTCGCTCATATGAGCGCACTGAAAATCAGTTATATAACTGAGTGGGTAGACTCTAAATAAAATGTAATACGTGTCTAGATGAGTAAAGGACAATGAGCCAGTGCCCAGTGAGTTATATTTCCCTTCCCTGTGCAAGGAGTGCTTGTGTTAGAACCTTTACAAAATGTGCCGTGTGTGTGTGCTTCAGCAAGGCTCTTCGCGGCACGAGATTTCTTCGAATTTTAAATGTTTTAGAAAAATATTTGCTAGGATCGACGCCGCTTCTTGTTGTTGTTGAATTTAATGACAAAGACAAACAATAAAATAAATAAATAAACTAATGACATGATAATTATGCATAGTATCGTTCCAGCAATCTGATTTCTCATCATGTTCCACCCAACACACACACGATCATATACTTAGAAACGAATACTTTTGAAAATGCTTATGTTACGATGATCGTGCTTGCTATACGACATCATAAAATGTAATTTAACAGCCAACTTAATTTGCGTCCTTGATCGCGATAATATATAGACGCGCGTGGAGATCAATAATTTTGGATTGAAAACTTGCTGGATAGTATCAAGACATGTGCAGATAGCAGTTTTATACTAGTTGGATACCACTTAAATAAAATAGTACACTTAGATTTGCGTATGGCTATCAGTTGGCTGAATACAAGTTGGATGCTAGTTTCATACTTCTATAATATACATCGTCATCCACGAGCTATCCTTTTGACACAGATTACCATACGTTGGCTACAAGCTTTTGGATATCAGTTGGTTACCGTAGCGGTTGAGGATACTAGCAATGAGATATGAGTTGGATAGCAAAAATAACCAATGGGATGCATGCAGAATCTTACAGCATGTAACACCATTTGCCATTTGCTTTTAAAAATAAGGCTGAAATTGACAATTTCATGTCGAAAAACTTTTACCAAAGTAAAAATGTAACGCTGTAATTTAAAGATACATTCTCCGCATTAAAATTGTATTTAAAACTGTAACCCCACACACAATGGCAAGAGAAGATGGAACCTAGTTCTCTCACATTGTGTCAACAATGCAGATGATTACGGAGATTAAAGAATTGAGCCACATCCAGCGTTCCACCAGGAAATACATGATATAAGTGACTGCCTTCACAAGGTTTGACATGTTAGTTGTCTTGTCAGATTACTTTATTCTACTTGAAGCTATAGAGAGACTGGAATTCTCCCATCCCCTCCTAGGCTAGAGTGGCGCATTATGATCTAAAAGTTGACATGGCTATACATTATCAACCTTCAACAAGCTAAAATAAAACACACAAACACACAATGGAATTATATTGGAAAATAGCATTCTATAAAACTTCGATTAATCTATGTCATAATATGAATTAATTTTCCATAATTATTATCTTTATAATAACAATGGATAAACAAATAATGCCAAGGGCAGAATTTGAAAGAGGAGACATGAGTATTAGAAGACTTCGTTGACCAAGGGAGAAGTGGCAGGATCAATTAAGAAATTATGTAGAAGAGAGAGAGAGATTGATCGTCTTTATTTAAGGTGTGATTAAGGCCAGTTGGTCTTTCTCTACCATCCAACCTTATAAACATGAATACATATTTGTGTAAGGGTAATATAGTAAATAATCAGTATCATTTAAATTTAAATTATACCTAAATTAGAGGTAAGTACTATTGTAATACAAGCTATGTTTACTAACTCATTCATCCGTCCCGTAATTCATCACATTTATTCAGTGTTGATAGTATAATGCTGTCAATAAAATAGCAGTCACCTTCTGTTTACAAGTACATTTCGTCATGATTGCGAAGTTATCTAATGAGAGAGAGAGAGGGGGGGAGTGTAGGGAAGAATTAGAAGCACGAAGACTGTGGAAGGAAATAAGGAAATTGTGTGAACTGGTGGAAATAAGAGGGGAGGAGAAAGGAGAAGACAGGGAAGGTGTTTGGTGAATGCGAGAGATCAAAACATCATCATCATTCAATGCAATGGGTCTTACCAATATGTGATGCCTCCTATGACCATAGCCACCCTAGGACCAGACAAACTGATGATGGAGGGAGTCAGCCAGTTGCACAGGGCGAACACGGCATAGATGACAGCCAGCGAGGTGTATCCATCACCCTTGAATGTAGGGTCGTCGCTTGCAATGCTGTCGAGCACGGTTTTCTGGAAGATAGAACAAACTTGGATTAAACTCTGGAGAAACTAGCAGCAGTAGATTGTAGGGAAATGCGCATCGTTGGTTGTGTGGATTATTTCCTGGACTTGTTACTATTTTTGTTTTAAGATTTTCTGTTTCTTCGCTCTCTACTGGTAAAACGAGTACGGGGTATACTCGAGAATTCAAAATTCAAAATTTATTTGATTTTGATTTTGATATTGATTAACGTCTTATATAATAATGCACAAAGGCTATTCGAGACGATGAGTGGTGATGGATGAGGATGAAGTACTATGAAGAGAAGGGAGGAGGGGAAACCCGGTACCGGTACGTAGCCAACTCCTTTACATATGGGCACTGATAACTTTACTGTTTTGTGCCCTAAAACCCCAATAACTAACTAACTATAACCAACTCATTTACAAAGTAACAAGGGGACCAACGGCTTTACGTCCCATCCGAATGTACGGTGTAACCTTGACAGTCATGTAGGTTCTTCGATATTTTCGTAGCTCGGGCCAACTTAAAGTGTTATACATTTCGATTTTAAAATCTCTTGAACTCTAATTTCCCCCATAAATATTAACGCTTTAGAAGGTTGTTTTCAAAGTATGCCCATGTCCAATGCCAGACCACTTCGTAATCGTCTCTTACACAAGGTTAGGAAAATGCAAATCTTTGTTGACCTATTTACAGTCTGTTATACTTAAAAAACTACACGATATTTAAAAAGTGTCTCTGGTGGCGCCAAACAAACACACATTCTTACTTGGCACATATGGTACGCACCACAACCCCCCATTGGAAACTTGGAAGAGCTTAGCGAAACAACATTTTGTGTCATCGTTGATGAAGGTCGATTTCAATTTGTGAAATGTATGTCAATCGGACTCATGTTTTTTATCGTGATACGTGACAGACGGGCAAATAAAAGTAAGATCGGATTAGCAATTGGTCCACTTTAAATTAAAGTGCCCCTCAAATTAGTTCTGTGACTGGGTGGGTATGGACTTTTAATTGTTTATTTATACGTGCAAAAAATCATAATTATAGTTCGAGCATTTTTTGCGACTTGTACTTTTCTCGTGTGGATGTTACTTGGTGACCCGACATAATTATTATTGTTGCAGAATGACTGGCTCTTGATGATGGTCGCCTTCATGGGAGAGCGGACTCCCCCCCCCCCCAACCCCTTGCAATGTCCACAGTATACACACATTGTCTCAATTATCTACAATATCAAGAGAAATATAAATTCAAGCAGTAGAAATTAAATTTAAGTTTTTAAATTAAGGAGTGAAGAAGTGGGACAAGATACGGGGCATGAAGATCAGGAAGGAAGTGGGAGTAAAGAGAGTTTGAGATGGGAAGAGAAAGGCTGCGGGGGTTCGGATGATGAGGATGAAGAAGGACAGGATTGAGATTCTGAAGATACAATACAATTGGAACAGGATGCAGGGGACAAGACGAGAAAACGATAAAACGAGGGATAGACCCAGTCTGAGGTGGAAAGAGGTACAGAGATGGACGTGGAAAGAAAACACAGCTTGGGAAAGAGTTTTACAGGGAAAGAAATAGGAATTAAATTAAACTATGGCGAGAATAGGTGAGAAGACAGAGTTGAGGAAAAAGTAAAAGAAGAAAGAAGAAGAACGAGAAAATATGGGTGAAGCTTCAGGTTAGCCGAGTTCGGTAGCTCCGGGGGTTTGGTGGGATCCTCCCACACATACCATGCCTTCATATTATTACTAGGCCGCTTCGCGAACGCTTTTTTTAGTCGCGTTGAATGCGTTGATGAGCTTGTTTGTAAGTTTTTAGTTTGCGTGGGATATCTTCACTTTTGCAAGTGTTTTTTGAACGCATTGTAGGTGATTGTTGTCAAATTTCTATTGTTACTGGTTAATTGTTATTATATGTTGTTATTATGTTAAAAACTCATATTAAAACCTTTATTCTAGGCCTATGGATTATGGCTAACTTTTTCAATTTTTTCTTTCAAAAGGCAATACATCACCATTACCTTAATGTCCATGTGAAATATGAACGTTGTAGCACCACCCGTTTGGTCAGAATCGGCCCAAATATCACGAAAATATCGCATAAAAAATCGAAAAGAATCGTAAAAGTATGATATTCATGAGAAATATTTCTTCGATTGTACCCAAAAACGTGGCAGGTCTAAGTTCAGAGATTTCGACGGTCCCCTCAAATTTTCATCAAGATCGCATATGCCGTTTGCCCGGTAGAGCGCAAACAAACAGACAGAAAAACAAACAAACAAACAAAAACTGCAAACAAAATATTGGAGCTTAATTTTTTGGGGCAGTGAAATTGAAGTTTTCGATTCGCTCATCCAATTATTCCTTTTCTTTGAATACTATTTCATTCAATCATATCCATTCACACTATAAACATTTCATGGTTTTATGAATATTAAATTTGTCATTAGGCTCGGATTTATTTAAATGCTATACAGTAAAGTACACTTGCATACTTATCAACACTATGAATTTAATTCATTCATTGGTTTTGTATAAAACCATATTCTTATATTCCATTTCTTGAGAGCATACGCGCATCGCGCATCAAACAACGTCAGTTCTTGTAGTAATGAACCATTCAGAAATGTTTAGTTGGTTACGGAAAATTACTGACAAAAACAACTCGTTTTACGAGTGTTAGACTAATTCAAAGTGCTTTGTTTCCGGAAATGTCAACTCGTAATCAACACGACACTATTTAGGCCTACTACCTCTCACAGTTTCACCCATCAGCAACAGAGCTGAGCGTCGCCACAACAATGGAGAGAAGTTACAACTTCGCAGCCGTGTACATTTTACACCTCTCATAATGCACTATATGCAGGGCATGCCATTTTACGCGCATTCAAATTTATCTGCCAATTTTAGACGCAGCTTTGTAACTTTACATAGTTGTATAAAAATGAATATGAAGGCATATTCTATCATAGCACTTTTCCATTAATTGATTATAGAAAATAAACAACAAAAAAATCAATTTTCTAGAATTTAGAATCTTTTCGCATTTTCTGATCGATCAATGATAAATATTGAAAATTTTAGAGGTCAGAGGTTCTTCATTATCAATAATGCCAAGTAATCACCTGCCAGCAAGATGTTTGATTATGTGTTTGTTCTCTTGTGCATCCTTGGAAATTAACTCATTCAAAAATTGAACAGGAATCCGGCTCCAGAGTCCAGAGATTATCTAGACTTACCTAAATTCTAGAAAATTTAATAAGCAAAGGCTTCCTAGTTCATTTCGAATGAAATAACGCATTAGAAAACGAGATATTTCAAAAGTAACCCTACACTTTGTACATGTCTATATTCCGAAAATAAAAAATAAATAAATTATAATATTGAAATCATTGTTTTTATTGATTTTTGGCACGGCATCAAAATCTTAATTACCTCGGCGCATTTTAAGTACAAAACTCGCAATAAATAATTAAATGTAATAAATAATATATTAAATTCTAAAGCGCTGTGAACAAATGATGCCAAAGGGTAATTGGTTTATAGTTAATATCTAGGCCTACATCTGAAGTTTGTAGGAGAAATAAGATTATATTGACGTAGCGTGTCAAGATTGCACCGAGGACATCAACATGAGCTGTTATTATTGCGAATGAAATCAATTAATTAGCCAAGCAAAGTGCAGTTGCACTTATTGAATCCCCGTGTGAAAGTTGATACGGATACATCTAGAGTAGAGCAGCAAACAAACAACATTCTGGTTTATGATAGATCCAACCAAATACAAAAATTTGTAAAAAAAAAAAAACGGCAGCCAAGCTCTCCTTCAAAAGTCTCCGGCTGTGAATGCTGTGAGATATAGAAGTTGAGCCAGCTTTTTATTCTTTCTCCCTAGTTTCGCTTTTAAAATAAGTAAGATCATTTCGCCTGTTGACGAGCGCCAAGCCAACGATTTTTGTGGTAAAAAAGTAAAATTTTTAAACTCGAAATCATAAAAAAATGGCTTGGCCATGAACCAAATTCAATGGCCAAGGCAATTTTTTTTATGATTTCGAGTTTAAAAATTTTACTTTTTTACCACAAAAATCGTTGGCTTGGCGCTCGTCAACAGGCGAAATGATCTTACTTATTTTAAAATCGAAACTACGGAGAAAGAATAAAAAGCTTGGCTCAACTTCTATATCTCACAGCATTCACAGCCGGAGACTTTTGAAGGAGAGCTTGGCTGCCGTTTTTTTTTTTTACAAATTTTTGTATTTGGTTGGATATTACATCTTTTTGTTGTTCGTTCGCTATCAAGGTGTGAATGATTAAATTTGTTGAGTTCAAAGTTGTTTTTTTACATTTTTGGGCCCACGGTCCCCCCAAAGATACCCCTTAAATAAATAAATTAATTTTTATTTACAGACTACCCACTCAGTTATATAACTGATTTTCAGTGGGGGACTTTAAATCAAAGCGACCAAGCCAACCCTGCAGTGCCCCGACGCAATCGACGAGTGAGCGATAACCAACCAAAGATCGATATTTTTAATAGGAAATATATCAATCAGTGGTATGGACAGTGCGAACACTCCGCGGATCAACGCCAGAATCAACAAGGCCGATTCAGAACAACTCTGAAATTTATTATGTGCTTCGTTTGCTAGGACGGCTCCAAAGTCAACCGTTTACAAACTCCTAAGACAAGAACTGATAGACTTAAGTCCAAATCAGAAGTTAAAAAACTTCTGACTTGAGCGGAATCGAACCCTGGCCCTTCTGCATTGGAAGCAGATACGCTAACAACAAGACCAACGCACTAGCATAAGCACTAGATATTTATAATGGTTAAGAGCATGTTTTAATTTCAAGCTTGTATACAAATTACTACGCCTGAGTAATTACGCGTTTTGATTTTGCTAGGACGGCTCCAAAGTCACCGTTTACAAACTCCTAAGACAAGAACTGATAGACTCCTAGTCAAGACTATACCTTGTGTCGACCCAAGTAACACTCTGTCAATCATCTAAGTGAAAGGAACTGGTGGTTTTTGTGCACAATACAAATGTAAATAATCCCCATTACCTGTAATGGCCTGTCCATCTTGACCCGTATTGACAGTTTCAAACCACATGGACCTCTTTGGAATCTGTACCAGCCTGTATTTGAGAACGTCCCCTTTTATATAACTGAGTGTCCACTAATTTGCTCGAACATGAAGATTTAGAAGTGGTTGCGTTTTACATTAGTTTCAACAAAGAAGGCGGGAGGCCTCAATACAACCTGCGTCTTTTCAGTTTGATGATTGACAGAGTGTTACTTGGGTCGACACAAGGTATAGTCCAAATCAGAAGTTAAAAACTTCTGACTTTAGCGGGAATCGAACCCTGGCCCGTCTGCATTGGAAGCAGATACGCTAACAACAAGACCAACGCACTAGCATAAGTTCTAGATATTTATAATGGTTAAGAGCATGTTTAATTTCAAGCTTGTATACAAATTACTACGCCTGAGTAATTACGCGTTTTGATTTTGCTAGGACGGCTCCAAAGTCACCGTTTACAAACTCCTAAGACAAGAACTGATAGACTTAAGTCCAAATCAGAAGTTAAAAAACTTCTGACTTTAGCGGGAATCGAACCCTGGCCCTTCTGCATTGGAAGCAGATACGCTAACAACAAGACCAACGCACTAGCATAAGCACTTGATATTTATAATGGTTATAAGAGCATGTTTAATTTCAAGCTTGTACAAATTACTACGCCTGAGTAATTACGCGTTTTGATTTTGATTTTAATTTTGATTTTCCCCGGTCCCAATTGCCCGGTTTTTGTTATATGAGGTACATCTGAGTGTGGCCCAAGTTTCAAAGTTCTAAGATGAACCGTTTTCCTCGGTATAGCGTATTATTCATAAGAGTACGGAATTACCTACTTTTGATAATTTTGTTTTTTCCGGTACCCGTTAACCAATTTTCAAAAGTGATAAAGAATGAGAGATATCAAAATGTATTCCACGTTTGAAACATCTCAGTTGTAGCGTTTTCTTTGAATGATTCATTTCTTAAAGTTCAGATATGTTTTTTGGCATTTTTGGGGCCCATGGTCATCCAAATTTAGCCCCTTGTGTTTTGGACGCAAGATATTTATAATAATTAACAGCATGTTAAATTTCAAGTTTGTACAAATTACCACGCCATGGTAATTACGCGTTTTGGTTATCATCCAAATTTTGATTTTCTCCCGGTCCCTGTTACCCGATTTTGGTTTTGAAAGCAAAAGGCACTGCGTCTGAAATACACCTAAGTGTGGTCCAAGTTTCATAGTTCTAAGATTTACCGTTTTCTCTGTAGGCTAAAGAACTCTCCGCGGAAACCGTTTTCTCGGTATAGCGTATTATTCATAAGAGTACGGAATTACCTACTTTTGATAATTTTGTTTTTTTCCGGTACCCGTTAACCAATTTTGCTTTCCATATTCAAAAGTGATAAAGAATGAGAGATATCAAAATGTATTCCACGTTGAAACATCTCAGTTGTAGCGTTTTCTTTGAATGATTCATTTCTTAAAGTTCAGATAGTTTTTTGGCATTTTTGGGCCCATGGTCATCCCAAATTTAGCCCCTTGTGTTTTGGACGCAAGATATTTATAATAATTAACAGCATGTTAAATTTCAAGTTTGTACAAATTACCACGCCTTGGTAATTACCGCGTTTTGATTATCATCCAAATTTTGATTTTCTCCGGTCCCTGTTACCCGATTTTGTTTTTGAAAGCAAAAAGGCACTGCGTCTGAAATACACCTAAGTGTGGTCCAAGTTTCATAGTTCTAAGATTTACCGTTTTCTCTGTAGGCTAAAGAACTCTCCGCGGAGAACTGCCACCCACCCACCCACCCACCCACCCACCCACCCACCACCCAACCAACCAACCACCAGCCACTCAGCCACCAGCCACCAGCAGCCTTAAGGAATTTGACGATGTTGAGAGCCTTTTTTAACACAGAACGAGTTGTCGGATCGGGTGATTTTTTTTGGTATGTCAGACCACATACCAGGGTCCATATACCGAGTTTTCAAGATTGTAACTCTTTCGGGGCGGCGTGTGCAGATAGCTGGAAAACCCCCCAACTCTTGTAGGTGTATATGGCCGGAGTTCTGGTGTCGCCTAAGCATCGCATCGCTTGGTCTGCCGGGCGACGAACGTCGCCCTAGATATCGGTATGAGCATCATCATGGAGTTTGACACAAACAGGTAGCCTTGTAGTGGGTACAAAGATGTCTAAAATTATGCAAAAAAATGTGAAACAAGCACGAAATTTGCCACACTGGACTAATTCGAGTGTGCTGAATCCAAAAAAGTTATGCGCCAAGATGAACAAATAATATTTCTATGAGTAATAATGTAATTATATTAATCAATTAAATTAAGATAATTCAGGATTTATTCAACTCAATGTGGTCAAGTGAGGTATTAAATGAAAGCAATAATGCAAAAACAAACATTGTGTGATTTGTTAAAAAGGAAATTTAATTAATGGATAAGTAATAAAATCAATCAATAATAAAAAAACAAAATATGTAAAATTTAAACACTACAATAAGTGAAAAGTGTGGTTAAAAAATTTTTGCCCAAAATTTTTCATAGTTATAGGTCTCAAACCGATACTGAAGTAATTTCTAATAGTCACAATATTAAATCATAGGTTAATTACTTAATTATTAATCAATCAAATTATGTTTTTTTGTTTAAAAACATATCATGTGACATATCAAACTGTAGCATTTTTCTTCAGTAAAAGGTTTTCATTATGTTATATTTTTACAAAATAAATGTTCAATTCAGTTAATATAATGAACAACAATTAAAAAATAATTTAAAACATCGATTTTACAGCTATCCAAAGAGTAACATAGTTGTCAAAGTAAATTATTTTTTGTTTGCAGGAATGATTAAATATAGGGGCCTACATTTAAAAATTAAATAATGCTATTGATGCAATCCGAGACTATTCACACCAAATTGATCAATTCACAATGCCATTGACATGTGACAACGTGGCTTGATTCCTATAGGAACCATATTTGTAACTTAATTTGTAAGTTCACCCTTGCCACTATATGATTACAGTATCGCATGGACAACATGATGTTACAGCACAATTGCACATTGTCATCACACAAATTATACATCACTTCTTGGCACTCTCTGTCGCAGATTCACAGATGAGAGCATAGTTTAAAACTTTTCACGCAACAGCATTTAGTATCCGCAAATTAATCTTGCAGCTACATCTTATAATAACGGCATTGGAAGACACCTGCAAGTAGAAAACACAGAGTGTGATACGAAAATATATAGCAAATGATAACAGTCATCATTATATTTTGAACCAGTACCAATATTTACCTCTGTAAGAAAAGTCCACAACGGCTCGAGCCGATTCCGTAGTGCGCAGCCCCAGTCAGGTTGGTTCTGGAAGTATGGCAGCTTGAACAAGCATTGTCCCAAACGTGTCCTGCTTGGTAAGCAGCTCGCATTCAGTTCTTTGAGGGCTGCTTGAGTTGGAGGATCATTTCCAAGCTTTATTCTTTTAAGTATGACTTACTGCTTTGGCAATCATTCACTGATGTGCAGAATGAACTCGACGTACATTACGACAACGAAGCGTCGAGAATAGACAGTGCGCATCAGATACGACCTACTGGAGCATTTGACAGTGGAAGTAAACACAGGAGTGACTTCCTCGAAATGGAGACCATGATCCCCAATCACGGTTTTCTTGTCTTTCCGGAGAATGACGACATTGCGTCACACCCCACTGAAAGCTTGCCAGAATGGCAAGGTGAACATTTAGCTTCCCAAACTGTGCGCATTCTCATGCAGCTTTGATGCTTACCTACACAAATTCATTCCAAAGTTCAACCACATTTAATTTATGATAAGTGGCAGTGCTATAATGAGCACGTCTGATCCACAGTTGTGTTATCATTAAATTCAGTAATTAAACAAAAACAATGTTTTGCATTACAACAGAAGCCGGCCATCAGTTCTTAGTCGAATGCATGGATCAATTTTAGGCTGTATCCAAATGATGTCATTGTTTGAAAATCAGGTGTTATTCCGACAGTTGTCCACACAAGAATAGTCTGTTCACGAGATGCAGTTTCCACCAGGTCGGACGTGATACGAAATAAAAAGTTCTTCTTCGAAAGTATACGCACAGATATGTAGGACCATTAGATAAGAAGATATAGCTTAAAAAAATCAACCAAATGCAGCGTGGGGACGGGAGACCGCATTTAAGTTCTTGCGAAAACTCCAATTCCCACAAAATTGGTCAAACTCTTAAATTTCTTATCACGTCGACTGGTGGACGTTGCATATCGTGAACAGACAACTCTGTGTGCACTACGGAATACATGTGATTTCAAAACAACAAACTCCAAATGAATTCAGCCGAATTGATCCATGCACTCCACAAAGAAGCTGATGGCCGGCTTCTGTTGTATGCAAAACATGTTTGTTAAGTAATGAATTATAATGATAAGCACTGTGGATTCAGACGTCGCTCATTATAGCACTGCACACTTATCATAAAGTAAATGGTGGGTGAACTTTGGAATGAATTGGTGTAGGTAAGCATAAAATGATGCATGAGAATGCGCAAAGTTTGGGAGAAGCTAAATGTTCAGCCTTGCCATTCTGGCACGCTTCAGGGGGTGTGACGCAGTTTCGTCATTCTCCGGGGAAGACAAGAAAAACCGTGAGGATACTATGGTCTCCATTTCGAGGAAGTCACTCCTGTGCGTTTACTTCACGTCAAATGACTCAAGAGGGGTTATCTGATGCGGCAAACTGTCCCCCCCCCAAAATTTTTCTTGAAAGCTTCGTTGTCGTACTGTACGATCGCAGTTATCTGCACATCAAGTGAATGCTTGCCGACGCAGTAAGTCCATAAAAGAATAGAGCCTTGGAAAATATCCCTCCAACTCACGCAGCCCTCAAAGAACACATTGGGGACCAATGCTTGGTTCAAGCTGCCATACTCCAGAACCAACCCTTTACTGGGGCTGCGCAACTACAGAATCAGCTACGAGCCGTTGTGGACTTTTCTTCAGAGGTAAATATTGGTACTGGTTCAAATAAATGATGACTGTTTATGTTAAATATATAATTTTCTTAATCGCAACTCGTGTTTGCTACTTGCAGGGTCCATTCGCAATGCCGTTTATAGTAAGATGTAGTTGCAAGATTAATTGCGAACCTAAATGCTGTTGCGTGAAAAGTCTTGACTATGCTCTTATCTGTGTATCTGCGGCAGAGAGTGCTCAAGAAGTGATGTATATTGTGTGATGAAAATGTGCAATGTGGCGTAAACATCATGAATCATGCGGAATACTGTATAATAATATAGTGCTAAGAGGAACTTACAAAATTAAGAAACAAAATATGGTTCCTAAACGAATCAAGCCAAGGTTGTCACATTTTAATGGCATTGGAATTGATAAAGTTGGTGTGGAATATGTACATTTGCACCCAATAGCATTATTAATTTTAATGTAGGCCCTATATTTAATTAATCATGCTGCAAACAAAAAAAATTTTACATGATACTTTGCTTTAGGATAGCGGTAAATCGATGTTTTAAATTATTTCTTTAATTGTTGTTTATTAAATTAACTGAATTGAACATTTGTTTTTGTAATAAAAATATAACTATTTACCATAAAAACAATTTTCGCGAAGAAAATGCTATAATTTGATATGTCACCATGATATGTTTTAGAACAAAAAACATTATGATGAGGAAATAATTATAGTAATTAAACCTAGATAAATGTTCCGTCTCTGTGACTAATATCAAATTACTTCCAGTTGGGTTTAGACCTAAGTAACTATGAAAATGCAAAATTAACCAACCTCATCTTATTGAAGTGTTTTTTTACATATTTGATTTTTCTTAATAATTGAGTGATTTTATTAATTACCATGATTAAATTCACTTTTATCAAATCACAAATGTTGTATGCATTATTGCTTTCATTTAATACCTCACTTGACCACATGAGTTGATTAATCATAAAATTTTTAATTAATTGATTAATGTAATTAATTAATTACTCATAGAAATATTAGGAATTAATCTTGGGGCCATAAATTTTTGGCTTCAGAACACTCAAATTAGTCAGTATGCAAATTTTCGCGCTTGTTTCACATTTTGCACTAATTTGGCAAAACTGAAAGACATCTTTATCCCACTATTGCGAATACCGTTGCGAAGAGAGGAAAGCGTAGCTGGCCAATAGGAATACACCGTTTCACCAGTGGAGGAAACATAACAAGGTGGAATTATTATGCAACGCTGCACCGATCTGTGTCTTAAAGTAAATGTGCATTAATAATAATTATGTTAACGATATTACGTAAACTAGGCCGCTTCGCGAACGATTTTTTAGTCGCGTTGATGGATGAGCTTTTTTGTAAGTTTTTAGTTTACGTGGGATCTCTTTACTTTTGCAAGTGCTTTTTGAACGCATTGTAGGTGATTGTTGTCAAGTGTTACTTGTTAAATGTTATTCTATACCTCAAAAATTTCATATTAAAACCTTTATTCTATGGATTCTGGCTATCTTTTTCAACTTTTTCTTTCAAAAGTTACTGCAGCACCATAACCTTAATGTCCATGTAAAATATGAACGTTGTAGCCCCACCCGTTTGGTCAGAATCGGCCCAAATGTCACGAAAACATCTCACTAAAAATCGGAAAAAATCGTAAAAGTACGATATTCATGAGAAATATTTCTTCGATTGTACCCAAAAATGTGGCAAGTCTAAGTTCAGAGATTTCGAAGGTCCCCTCCAATTTTCATCAAGATCGTATGCCAGAGTCCACAAGAAGACGACGGCTCCAAAGCTACCGTTTATACATTCCCAAGACAAGAACTGATAAATAATCTTCGGTCTAAAGAGGGAATCGAACCCTTGACCCTGGCACTGGAAACAGAGCCTCTAACTATAACTACATGCTCCAATCATGGAAGAAGAATTCAAGCCCATGCTCTAGCGAACCACAAGACGAGCCCTGCACACAACATTATTCATTATGAGTGGTTTTGTTGCTATTACGCTTCATTAGTTTCACCCAAGAAAGGTGAAAGCATGCACTCATAAAATCATACCAATAATAATGCCAAACCGCTTATTATAAAAATGGTATATTAAACGTCATCTCCTAGGAAGAAAAACGTGGGTGTCAATTCAAGAAAAACACGTTCTCTTCCATGCAGAAGAAAAGTCCATATGTATATGTATGTCGTAGACAGTAGGTCTTACTTTAATTTGATTTGCATAATTTCGTAGTTGAATCGCAATTATTGGGTGTTATTGCGCCAGTGTTTTAAATGTCAACTTGTTGAGGCGGTTGGCATTGTGATTTCACTCACCTTTGCACGGTTTACTACGTAGGTTTTCTTGGCACTGTAAGATAAAGAGTCGTCGTATAACACAACTATTAAACCAGTACAATGCGCGGGGGGGGGGGGGAGGGGGAGAGGTACGGATAAAAGTAGCAAAACATAAGAACCTAGATTGATGCCGTAAGAGCGTTAATATTAAAAGTATGACATTTTAAAATAATACGTAAGGCAAAAATAAACTTGTAATTACATATATAAAAAACATATTATTAGCAGAGTAAAAGTAAGAGAGTGAAGCTTCTATATAGCTATATATTTTCAGTTCGTTCCTCCGTGCGCGTTTCACGTCTCACGTCAAAAATCGAACATGACCTGCGATTCTTTTTGTTGACATTGATCTTCAACAAAGTTTAACGTAATGTTTATGGTGAATCTGGAAGTCAGAGATATCGTTTAGCCGGTTCCCACTCGAACACCGAAGTTAAGCAACCTGCAGGCGTGGTCAGGGGTAGAGTAAGTGAACTCTCTGCCCTGAGACACACGTATACCGCTGGTTAGAGCAGACGGAGGTTTCGAGAGCTAGTGTAACGGCTTCGTTCTCTCCGGGTTAGTGAAGGAACCTATATGACTGTCAAGGTTACACCGTCCTTTCGGATAGGACGTAAAGCCGTTGGTCCCCTTGGTACTTTTCGAAAGGAGTAGGCTACGTGCCGGTACCGGCCGGATTTCCCCTCCTCCCTTTAATTCATACTTCATCCTCATCTATTACCAATCATCGTCTCGAATATCCTTAGAGTGCATTAATATGAGACGTAACGCAATATAAATCAAATCATTAACAAAAGAGATCAACGCTAGATTAGGTTATCTGTGTGTGTCATTCTTCGACTACGATCTTCGACTATAAGTATAGCTCTCCCTATTTCGGGTATAGGTAGCCTTCATCTGAAGACCTATACTCGTGCTTGTTTTTAAAATGCCGTGGTTGTGGGCACTGCGAGAGACTATATAGAGACGATAGACACTGTAAGAGGCACGTTATACTAACCTACAAAATTCTTATCAAAGCTTTTAATTTTATAACAGTTAGTGTTCAAAATCTAGTATTTGCATTTAGCTTATCGTACGAAAGACAACACTTCAGATTTCTATTACAAGTGGTTTTAGATTAATTTTATTCAAGTTTCAACAAGTAATACATCGCCATACTTACAATGACAATAACAACAACACGTACTGCCCTGCTGCTGTAGGGGTACCGATAACGACATCGAAGTGGTGAGGTGTCTTTCACATTGTGAATACTCATCCGAAATGGTGAAGAGGCCGCATAACGAATTTTCTAACTTTCTGGGAAGTAGACACACCCTTACCCCCAGAGCAATCAAAAACCTTATTTATCAATAATTGTTTTGAATATAATTGAATATATGCGGGGGAATCTGGTGCCACGACTATATTTGAGAAGCTCCACGTGATATCCACTGGTATTGGAAGATTAGAAATGATTGGCGTTTACAAGTTTCTACAAAAAAGAGAGGCCACACCACCATCGGCTTCTTTGGAATTTGATGGTTAGTGCATGGAGCCTTTGTCATTGGTGACGAACCAACCCACAATCCAACGATTGTTGATTCATGGGGAATCGTGTCCAGCTTGATTGATCGGCGTTTTCCAATATAAATGTGCCGCAGTCTCTATAGTTGTGGCCATTTATTCACTCGTCGCTGGTGTCGACGCCTACAGGATTGGCTTCGTCGGCTTTAAATTTAACGTCCCCCAGTGAAAATCAGTGATGTGGGTAGACTCTTAATATGAAATTATTTTATTTTTATTCTTCCATGGAACCAATCTATCGCATCAAGAGTCAACGTACGCTTTAAAAAAAACGTATTTAGAGTCCATACCCCACTCGGTCATGCAGATAACTTATTTTTAGTGGAAGACATCAAATTTAAAGCCGACCAAGCCAATCCTGTATGCGCCGAGTCCATCGACGAGCGAATTAATGACTACTGACCACAACTAGAGACCGGTACATTTATGTAGGAAACACCAATCAATGACGCTGGACACGATTCCACCTGCGGACAGCGCCAGAATCAACAATGCACTCTCGTGGTTGCGACATTGGAAACAACACTCCGAGATGTGTATAACACCCACCCAGACTCCTGATAACACAGTGTTGTTATCATCACGTACAGTTCAATCTCCTCTCGGCTCTCGCCACCAGACACGCCGCTGATATATAACAGGATCCGCAATTACCATGTGAAAGTTGTAAACACAATCCAAGTGAACTGTCGCCGACCACCTTTCTCCTTCCTTCATCTCTTGTGTCAACACGTTCACTCGACACTCGACTACAACTTACAACGCCAAAACCAACACAAGGAAGAACCCATACCTGACCTCAGGTCCTTCCTTATCATGCCGGGAATTCCAGTCAACCCATTCAGTCAAAACCTCCTCAGTTGGCTTCTTCGATGCCGGACACCATGTACTCACCATTGCCTCAACAGAGTACACCTATTACAATGCCAAACAATTTCAACACCAGGATTTTTTAAACTAAAAAAATTAGACTTTAAAAAATCCGTTCCTATAATACAATTCATCTTTTGATTAAAAAATATAGTTTTCTTTTTTTAAAGTTTCGACTCAAATCTGATTTGTATTAATTAAAATCAACAACATAAATTTTTCAAAATCACAGTTTATGTTTTATTTTTTAAATGAAAAGAACCAAATATGTCCAAAATGCTGGTTAAAAATTTCGTGCACACATAGGCTAATATTGATCCTTTCACACCTTATCTAACAGGGACACCACTCATAAATTACACATTTAATGGTTAGAATTGCGGTTTTAGATTGTGAAGTTTCTTTTGTAATAGATATTTTAATTTTTCAGTCCATTCGTCTTTGTGTTACGCTTCACAATAAAAAACGGGCATATCCTCCAATTCACATGCGGTTTTTTGTTGACAATGCCTGGATGATACAAAATATTTTTGGTGACCCTTCAGGTCAGGGGTTGTGCTTTCGTCATCCAAAGGGAATCGTTCTTACAACCGGCGCCTACAGCAAGAGATTTTAATGTGTGTTTCACGTATTTTATTCAGTTAAAAAAACTGATTTACAAATGAGGACAACGAAATAAATCATAAACGCATACACATTAATGAACTATACTAGTTGAAAATTTTGACATAGGAATCTTACAACAACAATGTATAATACGACAATAATATTTAATGAACCAAATATGAAAAGGATGAGAAAAATAAAGAAAAAAATAAGAAAAAATAAAATTGAAGTGAATGGATAGTTTCCTTGGTGAGGGCTTAGTGCGTTACTCTCAACAGCTGTTGTGGCGAGAGGACGTGCGTAGAAACCCAATCAACAGGTGTCATGATGCAGTGTTCCACGCCCTCCCGCACTGCGACGGTGTGGAGTAGATCGAAGGTGGTCGGACTTCCAACGATCTACCTTCACTCGACCTGCCGGCGCTTCGATAACGAGACAAACAATCAGCTCGTCGACAAGTGGTAATCAGTCCCAGACAAGTTCCCCAAAATTTCGAACTTGTAATGATACGTTATTTTGAAAAAAAAAGTAACTTTCAAGTTCCTCAAAATGAATTCAATTTCTTTATGAGAGGTATTATCTTTTATTGGGGCGAACCGGCGTACGCCTCTTCCCCGAGACACACTGGTTAGAACAGATGAAGGGTTCGAGAGCTAGTGTGACGGCTTCGTTCTCCTCGGCGTCTGCTCGGCAGTCCGGGCTAGTGGAGGAACCTATATGACTGTCAAGGTTGGGACGTAAAGTCATTGGTCCCCTTAGTACTTTTCGAAAGGAGTAGGCTACGTGCCGGTAGACCGGTACCGGGCTTCCCCTCCTCCCTTCTGTTCATACTTCATCCTCATCTATCACCACTCACCGCCCCAACTACATTAATTTGAGACGTTAAGCAATATCCAATCAATACAATCAATCTTCTATTGGGAAGAACCCCACAAGCACACTATTTGGAAAACTATTTTTTATTCAACAGAAAAAAATAAAAGAGAGGAAAAAAGATGTTCGTCGAAAAGCTGAAACTCTAGGTTTGTTGTAAAAGTGTTCTGAAAAGTGAAAATTCACCGAATTTCAGATGAATGAAACCACCATCAACCATAAGTCGCAGGGACATTAGTTCTTACGTTATTATTACATTCGATTTAAATTAAAACGATATTTTGAACCGTTGACGTATATCTGTGACAGTTGGGGTCAAGGCCAGAAGTCATATAATGATTATCTGTTCAAAATCCCGAACTTCCTGTATGAATGGCACGTTTCCGTTCCGTTATGAACTAACCTTATGCGTTATGTTATGAACTGTTCAACAATTTCAAGTGTTATTTCCAGAGTATTCCCTGCATTTCTGTTTGTTATGAAGTTTTCTTTTGCACAGATATGGAAACATAAACAATATGTCTATTATTGAGACATTTAAAACTTTGAGATTCTTATTTTGATTTTTAAGCGTACCAAATCGTAAATTTTGTAAAAATGTGACTAATCTGCATAACTATATCATAACATTTACGTATCCTTCTTGATAACTTGTCAAGTTTCATACCAATCGGATGTTAGCTAGCTGGATGACAATATGCTCATTAACATGCCTATAACAAATTAGGTATGGTCCACTCACTCACGTGTAACGGAATTACGTCATGATTGAACCTTCACACATATAGGAAGCAACCGTTTGATCTGGATAGACTTATCATTAATACATCATGTATTTGTTTGTTTTTTGTACAATGGCTTCCGTTGATCCAAGATAGTTATGGAAATTGGGATTAATCATCAATCATAAGGAAAGTCGTATTTCGATTTCAAAATCCCAGTTCTTTAGTCAGAAAATTGAATTTCATGATACTTCATTGCGATACAAGTTTTCTATAGAGGTAGAACTAGTAGTAGGCCTACATTTCGCAGTTGTATGGCTATGTATACAGGTGTATTTGAATTAAGGGTGCGTCAACCGTTAGGTCATAATGCTCCACTCTAGCCCATAGAGATACCATACTGTTAGTACCTAATGGTATCTCTATGCTAGCCTACTCGGGATATTGTGAGGAAAATCCCGTGCTGGTCAGACTCGAAACCAGTCCTTGTTGGGGGAGAGAAGGGGAGAGGGGTTCTCATGTCGTAGTCGCCATCGTCTTTGTCATCGTTCGTGTAGTCATGGTCGTCGTCTTCGTCGGGGATGTTTACAGATGAGATTCCCATCCCCCAGCATAAATTTCTATCGTTATACTACATATATATGGTAACAGAGACAGAAATTAAAAAAGTCGCTCCACCGGGGATTGAACCAGGGACCTTGGCTGTCCGGGCCATTGCTCTTACCAACTGAGCTATAAGACATCAGATTAAATTCTGTACATTTCTTGGTTTGTTTATACGTTGTTTACAGTTTATAACGTAACGTGTGTAGAGCAGATTTATGGAGGCACTTTTTTAATTTCTGTCTATAGTACCATCACAACAGCGTCATAGTCGCCTACTATAAAACCACGGTTAAAGGTTCGTTTGTCCACCACTTTTTACAACTGTTTAAAACTTTCGTTTTTCTGTCCGTGTGTAATTACAAATTAACTATTGTACGGTTGTACCTAAATCCTTCTACTAACTAATAGCCTAATTAAATATTCAACGGTAGGGCCTATTATTAAATAATTTAATACACATCATTTTATTAAATAATTTAATACATAATTTTATTAAATAATAATCTGAAATAATACACCTTTTACCGTTTACCACCTTTCTTATAGGTATTTTACACCAGATTGTAATTACCACAATTTGTGGTAGGACAATAATTCACGAAAATGGGAAAAACTGAATTTTACTACAAAATTTCACATTCCAGACCCAATTTCTCTAAACATATAAAAAAAAGTTGTAATTTACAGCCTTAAAGCCTATTGAATTCCATCGGAAGTGACATTGTATTTTAAACCGTGAGGTTAACGGATGTGAGTTTTAAAAAAACATTTACTTTGAACGTGAATTCCCGCGCGAAGCGTGCCCGCACAGCATTTTAAAACCAAAGTCCCATTCGTTGCTTTTCTTCTTTGACTTCCAGTGCAGTCACATATCCTAACCGAATATCAAACGAAAGAAAATCAATTATTTGCATAAAGTATTCGTTTCTTGCAGCTCATCACCACAATAATAATATAAAATCGATTAGATAATTATACCACTAAATGCTAAGGCGACTCTTGGCACTACTTTCCAATCGCCCATTCATATTCGAACGCTTGTGTATGGGAGTTACCAGACCCGAATTTAATTATACCGTAAACTATACGGCGACTGTAAAAGAAAGTCGATCAGTGCTGCCATTATAGAAATCTATCCAGCCAGTCTGTACTCTGTGGGCTAATCGTTCTACATACTCGCTCTCCCATGCTGTGCACACACTAGCGGATAACTATATTAAATATTTGTTCTTTACGAATTTCCTCAGTAGAAACATGACTCGTTTAATTGACTTGGCTTGATGCAAATATACTTTTGTTTGGCACAGATGCAAAATCTGCATGTGTAATTTTATTTATTTTTCACTTGACATTAAAAGTGACGATTTAACCCAGACCTACATTCATGCATACAAGTTATGACTTTCTGTGCTTGCTCTACTAATACGTATCTAACGATAAACGGCTCATATTTGTGTAACGAAAAGAGAAATAGTTTTTCGTTTCACCGGTAATGAAAACGTAATTACTGCCTTGAATTTTACGTGTAGTAAAATGTAAGTAGGAAAATATGAACATTGTAACGAGTCTAGCTTTAAAAAAAACACACACGGAAAAAACAACACTAAGTAAAATTATTAACAATTGAGTAACGTATGACACGAATTGTGTTTATATTAGGTGATGTATAGGTTTACAAGAATGAAGCGAATTGCACAGAAATATCTTCCAATCTAATCGCTTTAGTTAAGAGTTCAGTCGCACTTTCTATTTATTAAGGGCATATTAGCAAATAGCAAACATAATTATCTCATCAATTTGTTTGGTATCGTTAATTATTGTTTGTAAGTGGCAACGCACAATTGCTTCAATTCATGAACTAATCAAAATGTTATACACTAGTAGACCTATACTTAAGAGAGTATAGGACATGCGTTTTAGGCAAATTGCTGTTCGCTCGGCCAACTGACACCATAGGTGTCTGAAATTTTGAACATATGTCACAAATGTGGAATTATAGGGCTCTGCAATAACACATTTTTAAATTTTGTTTTTAAATAATTAATAAAAATTTTATTAGTTTTCACGAATTTTGATTTTGTTAAAAACTCCAAAATTGACCATATTCGTGATTTTTTTCTGGCTGATTAAGTCAAATTTGGAAAATCTATGACCACAGGGCTGTCTATGTATGCTTTATTGACAACTTTGCAAAGTTTCATATACGTCGGATGCATCTTGGCCGAGCGAATAGCTATTTGCTAACAGCCAAATGTGTCCCATTCCCTCTTAAAAACATTGATATATTATTCATTGTTTGGTATTTTAGGTCGATGCTATCCACGTGTGTCCTTGCCTATAGATAAACGCACACGATATGTAACACACACCTCCACCAGACAAGTGGCTACGTATAGGCTACACCTGGCAAACAAAATAGTGATGAGATAACCTCATGTAGGCCTATAGACTACTGGGCAACTATCGAGGCCCAATATGAAATTAGAAACTACTACATAAGACACGCTAACAAGCACGTATAAGACAATATTGTAATAGTCTAATTCTAATAGATAATACTTATAACTTGAGCAATTGCGTGCGGTGTTTAAATGGGTCGTGGGGTCAAAAGGTTACTGACCGATAAGGTTGCGGCCCACTTTTTTATACATCACTTTTAAGTCTCTCATTGGACTAATTGGGGATGACGAGCGGCCTAATAAAACCGTCCTATATTTATGTAAATCCTAGTGAGTGCTGCATAATATTGACATGTCAAAGTCTGTTTCGTACAGTCACGAAGTGATCGTTCTAGTTAGTGCAGAATCGTCGCGGTTCTCTTCTGTAAGAAAATTGCATTTCAAATTCGACCTACTTCTTCTTCTTCTTCTTCTTCTTCTTCTTCTTCTTCTTCTTCTTCTTTTTGTTTTTAATTTGTATGGTCAATTTTGAAACAATAATCGTACACACATTGCTGGAAACCTCATTCGTTTGAGATGGGCTCGTCTAATAAATAAGTTTTCTCTTTTTTTCTTTTTTGATATTTTCTTTTCTTTCTTTCTTTTCTATTTTCCCTTGTCTTTCTTTTTCCTTTTTTATATTTGGTTCCTTTAAAAAATTCATTTGATATTTATTTTGAATTTGTTACCGAAATGTGTGTGTTATTAATATAGGCCTAGGTACCTACATTGTTGATGTAATATTACTATTTCAAACTTTACCAACTTTTAGTCCATTGTAGTGTCTGCATCTGCATTTATGTAATTATATATTTTATTTTGTCCTCCTTTGTTAATCAGTTTATTATTAGTGAATAGGATATAGTAAATGAATAAATAAAATAAAACAAAGAAGTGATGTGATATTAATTGCAACGAGTGTGGATATGATATTTTACGTAATTTTATTAGTAACCGTACAGCTGCAGTCTCAGAAATGTGAGTGCGTGTATATTCTTCCCGCGCTAACCATCAGAGCCCTCTTTTTTATTGCAATGCACAAAATGTAGAACAGTTAAATTAAATGGAATGGTCGGTTCAAGTTATTGAATAATAACTCATAGAGGTCATGGTCAATTCAATAACTGGCAAAGATTGATGTGACCAACACATCTCATCAAGACCACAAAGTTAAGTTCTGAGTAATTAGGACACGTTCATCACGAACTTTGACGGAATCTTTTTAAACTACCAACAAGAATTGATTTTCATAAGGTAAAGACCGCTCTGATAACATTAAAGGACTGAAAAGGGAGCGACCAGTGGCGTATTCAGAGGGGACGGTGGGGGGCTTGAGCCCCTTCCGAAATATGAAAATAATGTTTATATTACAAGGTAGGTAGGCATATACAAGTGCAATAAATCAAGTTTTGAACTCGTAAAATGTCGCTGGATCAGCCGTGAATCGAGCTTCGCAACGTTTTCGGACGATCTTGGCAGGCATGGGCGCCGACTTTTCAAATCAAATGTCTTGAGATGCTCATGAACGTATTTCCTGAGATAGTTTCAAATAAAACATATTTTTGCCTCATTCTCATCAAGGATAGGCCTACTATAATACACTTCGTACTCATATTGTTCTTGGTTCGTTTGTTGGATGTCGGTGATATGGTGTGAAATTTGTTTTATTTGACAAATTAAGGCGATTTATAAAAAAAACTATTTCCCATTTACAAAAGGAATCCTCATTGGAGGGAAATAGCTAGACCTAGACACAAAATGCAAGTGTATTTTGATGCCTCTCAATTTCCTTTTCTTCCAATTCCAACGTGATTCCTTTAATAAACGTCGAATAAAATCCGAATTTATGAACTTTTACCCATGCATGTTTTACTTTTTTTTGTAATTTCCGAAACGTTGTTTTTACACTAAAGTAAAAGAGGTTCATAATATAAATACATATAGTTGTTATAAAGCATCTAGAGTAGAATAATATTAGTTGGCTGGAGTAGGAACATTTTCTTTGAACTTCAGAACAGAATAAAAAGATTTTTTTGAATTCTTCCACCGTACCCCGTAGGCTACTACTTTAGAGGCACAAAATTGTTTCCAGGTGTGTGGATGTATTTTTATCGATTATGCAATGACCCCTTGACTTGACTTGAGGCTAAATCCACCTGACTTGGACTGTCCAACTCCGACGATGGAAAAGATCAATAAAATACTACAATATCCATAATATTTCAAAACTTTCGCCCCTTGGTCGCATACACCCGTACAACCTTCCATATCAAGGGCAAAAGATTCACATTTTAAAATATAGACAACTTTGGACAACCCTTTAGGGGCCGTTCTTAAATGATGTCACACAGTTTGGGGAGGCCGGAAGGGGGTCATTAACTTGTGACAATGTATGACAGGGGGGTAGGAGGGGGTTATACTTCCTGTGACATCCATACAAGCACTGCATATAGTTACTTATTTTTACAAATTACGATTTGATATTTTGATGCTCTAATGAAAATTAATAGTGTGAATTGATTTTTTTTCGAAGGCCTAAACATTTTCACCAGAATGTAATTTATGGGGACTGGCAAGGCGGTGTGGAGGGGGTGGGTGAAGAAGTAATTTTTTGTGACGTCATTTAAGGCGGGGGAGGGAACTTCTTCGGTTTGGGGGGGGGGGGGGGGGCCAAAATAAAATCACTGTTTTTCACTAAAATACTACAAAATACAAAACAAAAAACCTTCAAAACTACCGTTTCTATTAATAAAAAGAACTTTCAACCGAAATAAAAAGGAGTTTTGCCAATTATAGAAACTTTAAAGGTTTTGAAGTTATTGTTTGTTAATTAATAAAACAGCAAAAATATTATGATTTCATTTTGGAGCCCCCCCCCCCCCCCCCCAACCGAAGAAGTTCCGGGGGAGGAGACGGGTCACACTTTTTGTGACAATCTGTGACAATAGGGAGGTCTAATAATTTGGTCAAAAATTATGTGACATTAATGGACAGCCACTTCGACTAAATACACCTGATTCGGACTGTGCAATACATCCGGCAATCTAGAAAGATCGATACTAATAAACTCAATGATAATATTTAATACAATTCAGATTTTTTTCTGAATTGTATATGAATATGTAAATCGAGAAATAGAATGATCCTTAAAAAAATTATAATATCCACATTCCAATTTCCAAACCTTCCGCCCCGTAGGGGACCGGTGGTGAAGTGTAAGTAACCCGATCTCCGAGGCTTGTACATTAATTTTACGTGTTCATAAATTCGCGCGCTTTTGTAAAATTATAAATCAATACGTAAAATCCATCATTCAATTGGTGGACCTTAATATGTGAGTTATGTTTGCCGGACGCTGATTAGAAAGCTATAATCCGAATTATGAGAAGAGTATTGGATACAAAATGCACGAGCAGAGCATAATAATAATATGTATTTATTTATTTGTCCAGCGCGGATGCTTGGCGTGTTCCACAACACAGCAGTAACTAGCCTAGAAAATGCCAAAAATGAACTCACCTCAATGTTTCCCATGGTTTGAAAAGCCGTAAAGACGAACATGAACCCGAAACCCAACAGCACCACATTTAAAAGTCTACTGTCAAACGCCATGTTTACTAACTACGAGATGTACTTCGTGTCAATGCTTGAGGTACACTGAAATGAATAAAACGTGATAAAATACGTCAAGACTTTCGTCGCATGCCTCGATTTCAGGCTGCCTACTGTGTATTCCAAAGCTTAAAGAGAAAGCTATACAGATATACCAATACCACTGTTGGGCGTGAACAAAAGTGTTTCTTGTGAACCTGTTTGACTATTCTGACACTAGTCGAAGTTTGTTCGATAATCGATTATGTTAAGTTGCGATACTACTTTGCTCTTTATCGACTGTCAGATGTTAATGGTGGCAGAAGAGAGGATAGGCCTAGGCAATCAGCAATTTGAAGAAAGTGGCGATTTCCTCATCTTGGTATGTAATAAATCATTTGAATATGCATTAACTAGAGCACAAAGACATTATTGAAAGATTTGTTTGGACCTAGTTTGACAAAATGTCTTTTGTGTTGGTGTGGAAATGGAAGTTTCTTTCTGGGTTGATGATATCACCACCCCTATAGGCTTAGGCCTAGGTCTGGGCTTGGTGACATCGGGTTGGTCTTATCTACTTATTTTCTCTTTCAGGAAGTTCGTCAAATCTGTTAACTAGGATGCTTGGTGACATATCTGTTTACTGCCTCACATTATGATCAACTGACAGAGGTCCTTGGCCCTCATTATTATTTTCCCATTAGACCTCGCCCACTGGAAGGCAAGGCCTAGAGAACTGTCAAAATGAAGAAACAGTTTTTTCGCGTAAAACAACTTGCTGATCAAACATTTTCTAGGTAAGGCAAAGTGTAATTAGTTATTAATAAGGTAAAGTCCTAGGGCCTAAGGCTAAGCACCTAGGTAGGCTTGATAGGTCAGGGCTAGGGTAAGCCTAGGCCCAGGGCTAGGCTACAAATTTCAGGCCTTATATCTAGAACTAGGGCCTAGGGCCTAGGCCTAGTCTAGCCTAGCCTAGGTTAAGGCGGATCCGCACAGACACGTTATAGCCTAGGGCCTAGGCTAGGGTATTGTGGTTCCAACAAAAGAATGCAGATAACTTGTAAAATTAAACAATTTCGTTTTCCCAACATACCAAAGCAACTTTGTCAATTCTATTCATGCTGGCCTAGGCCTAGCTCAGCGTGGATCTTGCACATGGGGAACTCCGTGATCTAGGGCCTAGCACAGATCATTTTTGCTTGTGTTGGTAACAGTTCTCTTTCATACACAAAGGTGACATTCCTTTCTCCACTTGGTAATTATGCCGATTACGGTTTTCCGAGAAAAAAATGCATAAAATGTTTCCAACTTTTCACAGTATGTGTAATTAATAGTCCCTAATTCATTTTCAGCTACCGCATTACGATCTTTTCACTGTTACTAATGTTTTTCGTCTTTTTACCTGTGTAAATTGTGCTGTCACTGTACGTAGACCGCCATGCTCGTTTGGAAAGCGCTATCTCCTCCGCTACGTCTCTTCCGCTGCGTACGCAGCGTAAGAAAGTATTTTTTGTTTAAAATAGCGACGTTAAAGGTTAAAAAAGGTATTTTTGTTTAAAATAGCGACGTTAAAGGTTAAAAAAGGTATTTTTTTGTTTAAAATAGCGACGTTAAAGGTTTTAAAGTATTTTTTGTAACTAAAACGGCAACAAACGATGACGACATAGGTAATAGCACGCCGTGTTCACGTAAAAAATTAATTAGTTTTTCACTATCCCGAGTTTGCAAAAACAAACCTTCAAAACCTTTAACGTCGCTATTTTAAACAAAAATACCTTTTTTTAACCTTAAATGTCGCTATTTTAAACAAAAATACCTTTTTTAACCTTTAAAACGTCGCGATTTGAAACAAAATACTTTTTTACGCTGCGTACGCAGCGGTAGAGACGTGTCAGAGGAGATTACGCTTTCCAAATCAACATGGCGATGTAGCATGTGGACGCACAAATGACGGCTCAATTTCCACTAGTGAAAAGATGAAAAACATTGTTTACAAATTAAAAAAACCCTAATGCGGTACCTGAAAATGAATTAAGGAACATTTATTACACACACTGGAATATGGTAAGTAAATTTTTTCATCTTTTTTCTCGGAAAACCGTAAACGGCATATATTACCCTCCACTTGTCTAAAGAAAAAAATACCAAGTTATCAGGAACTCAATCAGGAAAAAAAATAAAATAAACTATTACACCTACGACTACCCCCACCACTAGGCCTACCACTATTTGTGACAAAAGCACCTGTATTCTTTTGTTGGAGCTAGTAGGCCCACACAAAATGTAAGGTTTTATGCATAAGCCCTACGGTAGTTGTTATGTTGAAACATAGGAAACACGTAGGTAGGACCTGTAGCCTACTGTAACTGGCATTCACACAAACGTGCTGGTTTTAAGACTAGTTTTAAAACGCATAGGCCTAATTATCTGTATAGGCGAAAGTCGGAACCAGATAACCTGGCGGAAGGTCAAGCGGGAGCACGCCAACGTTGACAATTTACACACAACTGACATTAGGTGGGGCATACCGTATTTGGTAGGGCTGTGCGAATAGTGATTTTTCAGTTCGAATCGAATATCGAATATTCAAATGCAAAAAGTTCGAATATCGAATATCGAATCCCTGGTGAAAAATCTTGGCAAGATCTTGCAAGAACTTGTCAAGATCTTGCCAAGATCTTGCAAGAACTTGTCAAGATCTTGCCAAGAACTTGCCAAGATCTTGCCAAGAACTTGCAAGATCTTGCAAGATCTTGTATAATCTTGTCAAGATTGTGGTTGGTCTATTTATGCGGTACCGGTACGCCTACTTGATGCAATTTCGATACAAACTTTGCCACCTTATTAGATGTTTATCCGTGGCTTGTTAATCTAGGCTAGGGCCTAGGGCAAACACAGGCCTAGGCCTTGTGCCCACCTTATTAGATGTTTATCCGTGGCTTGTTAATCTAGGCCCTGTGAACATCGAACAAAAAGCAAGTAGGCTTGCCTGCAGGCTAGGGCAAACACAGGCCTAGACCTATAGTGCAAGGCATAATACTTTTAGTCAACTGTCATCTAAGCCTACTACCTAGGCTACAGTAGTGGTTGTAAATACTCACATAGTCTGAGGTCTGTACAAGACATGGCAACTATCTGTAGCTATTTAAATGTGTATGTGGCCTTTGCTTACGATGTAGACCAGGTCTATTATCAACTGTCTACTCTAGTTCTAAATAAACTGAAACAGTGAGACAGCACAAATGCAGCCTTGCATGGCTTTGATGTAACTGTTAGTGATGACTGATGAGGTTCAAGATGCTAACACCAGGTGGAAGATTTTGACAAGATCTTGTTTATATCTTGTTTCTAACCAAGTTCTTGCCAAGATCTTGCCAAGATCTTGCCAGTAATATTCTTGTTAAGAATCTTGCCAAGATCTTGCCAAGAATATTCTTGTCAAGAATCTTGGCAAGAAATAAACAAGATCTTATTTCAATGCAAGATCTTGGCAAGATTTTGACAAGATCTTACTTAACACAAGTTCTTGGCAAGATCTTGCAAGATCTTACAAGATCTTGACAAGAATTTTCACCAGGGATAACGAATAATTTTTTTCTTTCGAATAGTTTCGAATAATGATTAAAAATAACAGCATTTTTTTCATTAAGTTGAGTTTTATTAATCAGTGTTTGATATTTACACGAGATCAACGTCAAGATTTGTATGTAGGCCTACCTTAGGCCGCTTGCTATCTTTAAAAGAGAAAACTTATCAACGTGTCTTTTCAAGTGACTTGACGAGGGGGTGATGTTGCAGCAAAATAAAAAAGCACTTAAGATGAATATAGGGCTTATATTTTGAGCCTAGGCCTAGGTCCTACTGAAAATCAAGACAGTGTGACTTAATAACATGCCTAGGCCTAGCCTTTAATTCCTTTGGCTTAGGCCTAGCCTACCACAAATCAAGACAAGTCTGACTTGATAACATGCCCTAGGTAGGGCTACCTAGGCCTTAGACTGGTCCTAATCACAAAGATAAGTGATAGGCCTAGGCCTAGCCTAAGCCTAGGCTCACTAATTTCAGTGAAACCGAGGCCTAGCCTAGCTGCTAGTCTAGCTAGGCCCAGGGCTTTCTAAACCCAAAGCCTAGGGCTAGGCCTAGGCCTAGAATCAATCAACAGAACATATTTTATACCGGGGCTAGGCCTAGGCCCAAGGTAGTAGGCCTATGTCAAAAGATCAACAAGTCCCAAATGGGGTTTGAACTTGAAGGCAAATGCCTTGCAAATGCGTCATCTTCCACAACTTAATACAGCACAAGAACACCAAAATAACTAATTTAATCATTAAAAAATCGCAAAGACAACGAACACTCGTCAAAACAATCACAATGAAGCAGTTCAAAGACAGGTTATGAAGATTTTGATGCCATTTTTGTTGCCATCACGAAATTTTTCTTTAGTCGACACTAGCGCGATCTATCGGCGAAAACGTAAACTTCTTGTACTTGTACCCAAGTCGAGCTCTGGCGGCGAAAATTCAAACTCCTTGCACTTTTAGCGGGTTTTTTAACAGTTATCGCGAGACTCGCAATGAAGCCAAAATAGTTCGAATTTCGAATAGTTACTATTCGAATTTCGAATCGAATATTGGAAAAAAATTATTCGCGAATATTATTCGAAAGTCGAATATTCGCACAGCCCTAGTATTTGGTCATGTTATCGTGATATGTTATCACACATCAACATTTTATAAGCTGTGAATATAGTTCGTCCCACAGAGTCAGTAATTTAACGAAATAATAATTTTACAGTATAATCACGATTACAAAAGTGTTTGTTTACCTTGTTGGTAATGGTGTGTCCAAAGTTCCAGCTGTCTATAATGTCAACTTTGCCAGATGTAAATGTGATGTCAATGTCTAGGAGCATCAAAATGTCATGATTTTATTCAATGCACTTCACAGATACTTTATTTTTAGGATAGGCCTATTGGGCAAGGCTTGGCTTTAAAATAGTCATGTTTTTCTTCGAAAGCAGTTTTAGAGACCGTTATTTTGTTTACTTTTTGCCGATCCTGTGGCCATAGTGCATGGGCGACAGTGCTGCGATCCCTCGGCGACCGCCACCTTAACTGGTTCCACCTATAGGCCAGGCTATTAATACTTCCGTAGAAGCGCACTTGCCGGCCGCCATGCTCTACCCACGCTCGGAAGTAGGCTACCAACCGCACATCAACAAACTAACTAACATTGAGGTTTTCCACCTTCCTGTGACACCAGATCAAGGATATTTTTTAAGACCCCACACTAAACTGAATTTGGAAATTGTGCATTATCACTGATCACGGCCTCTTTGTTATTTTTCTGCTTATTATTGATAGAAAACACATAAGAACAATGTTAAACCACATTTTGAACACTCGCATAAATTCACCATTATAAATTTACATTTGACGCCCTTAGCCTATAGTTATAGACTACGTGGTAAGCCTTAAACTTTACAGTAGGCCTAAGCCTATGTATTATGTTTTTATGTGGATCTGCCTTAAGCCAAACCCTAGGGCCTAACCGTGGCCTGACATCATCGATTTTGTAACTTTTCTTTCAGAGCTGGCAAGACAGAGGTTCTCTCAGACGATTTACAAGATGCTGATCGTAAAGTTGAATATATTCGTACAGCATGTCAGAACACCTCCAAGAAATTGTCGAGCGGCCTCGTGACACTTGGACAAGATCCTGCCGCCAAAGAGAAAAGATTGGTAAGCACTAAGCTAGAGGCCACATTAAACTAAAATAAAGAAAAGACTAAGTGTACCGCTACAAGTGCGTAACAAGAAGTTTGTAGCCTGGGGTAAGAGTTTGCGCATGAGGGTGGGCCGAAAAAACAACATTTTTTTTTTTAAAGTCGTAATACGGCGGAAAAGTTGCGAATTGTGGAGACTAAAAAATTTAAAATTTATTTTAAAAAATCGGTTCATATCTTCCGGTCGCGCATGTGCTCTATAGTTTTCCAAAATTTTGAAATTTGATTTTTTTTTTTTTTTTTAAAGTTGTAATACCGCGGAAAAGTTGCGATTTGGGAAGACTAAAAAGGGTAAAAAAAAATAAGAAAATCGGTTTATATCTTCCGGTCCAAAATTTTGAAAAATTCACATTTTTACGATAATTTTTAATATTTTTAACATAGAAGAAAATTTAAAATATGAAAAATTCGAGCTTTTACATTCGGGAAGAGGCTAATTTAAAAATGTTAAAAATTATCGTAAAAATGTGAATTTTTCAAAATTTTGGAAAAGTTTAGAGCACATGCGCAACCGGAAGATATGAACCGATTTTTAAAAAATTTTAAATTTTTTTTAGTCTCCACAATTCGCAACTTTTCCGCGGTATTACGACTTTAAAAAAAAAAAATGTTGTTATTTTTCGGCCCACCCTATTGCGCATGCGTGGTGGTTTCACATAATGTGTAGGGGGGTAGGCATCATGTTGAGTTGATTTGCAGAGGGCTTTGTCATTGTCATTCACCTACATTAATAAATAAATTCCTATTTAGAGCCGACCCGCTCAGTTACATAGGCCCTAACTGATTTTCAGTGGGGGACATTAAATTTAAAGTTGACCAACCCAACCCTGTAGGTGCCGACACCATCACCGAGCAAACAATGATCAATTAGAGACCATCATATTTAAAATTGGAAACACCAATCAATCAAGCTGGACACGATTCCACCCGCAGATAGCGCCAGAATCATCACGGTTAATTTGAAAACACCTTATAATTTATTATGTCCCTCCCTCGTTGCTAGGGTGGCTCCAAAGTCCAAAGTCACCTTTTACACATTCCTTAGCCAAGAACTGATGGACTTAAGTCCTCATCAGAAGTTATAAAACTTCTGCCTTAGAAGGTGGGAATCAAATCATGGTCCTTCTGCATAGCAATAGTGACTAGGTATACTACAAGAGCAACAAGCCACACAGTTGATAGTCAACCATGGTGTGCACATGGTGTGTTTATGTTGTTGGTGGAGTGGTTTTTGTGGTAGACTGGTTATATTGCAGTGTTAAATTAAAGTATTGAATGACATTTGTTGTATTTATTCATGGGTTTTGTGATATCTTGGTAGGGTAGAGCGGTTGATCCCCTTACTCACATGGTGAATCATTATTACGTTTCTTGAACTCAATAAATGATGTTCAATGAGATATTATGTTGTTAGTTGTGTTATTAGCACCCTTAGATGGCCCTACGTAACAAATTACCGGGCCTAAGTGCAAAAGTGTCAAAAAGCAAAAGACTTAGTAAGACAAAAATATATTTCTGTTTAGGCTTAGCTCTTGATTTATATTAGAAGCTGTTTTCAATGGACAATAGCTCCACTAGTTGTAGGCCTAATGGAACATTTTACTTGTTACAGAAAAAATATCCTGAATATCTCTTGGGTCTTGCCATGAAAGAGAATAGCGAATATGACCATGATTGTTTGCTGAAAAACATTCTGGCTGACTTTAGTAAAGTCGAGTTTGAATTAGCCAACGAATCGTTTGAGCACGAAGTCAACGTTGAGCAGAAAGTCGTCACTCCGTTGAATCAAATCATCGAGAATGAAGTCCCCAATATTCTGAAACATAAACGCAACCTGCAGAAGTTGATCCTGGACATGGACTCCGCACGCCAGAGGCACCACACTGCCATGAAGCACGGCGCTAGCACAGGCACCTCTCGCATCGAGTCCATCAAGGACGAACTCGAAGAGGCCGAATTGAAAGTCGAACAGTGTCGAGATGTACTTGCCTCGGACATGTTCACGTTGATTTCCAAAGAAGCCGAACTCGCACAAAGCATAGTTCTTCATGCAAAACTTCAAAAAGAGTATCACAAAAGTGTACTCTCCATACTAGATGAAGTGATCCCAAAATTAGAATCGGCTATAAATGATAGTCCTTCCAAACCTGTATATCACTTCTCATTGGAAGAGCACTTGAGAGTGACCGAGCGTAAAATCGCTTATCCGATTGAACTATGTGTGTGTGCCTTACTTGAGTTTGGGATGGATGAAGAAGGCTTGTTTCGAATAGCGGGAGGGACCTCCAAGTTGCGCAGGATGAAACTTAGTTTCGACGCCTGTTGCCTCAGCTTATCGACTGCACGAGAGTACGGCGATCCTCACGTCATTGCCGGGTCCTTGAAATCCTATCTCCGAGAACTACCAGAACCTTTGATGACGTTTGCCTTGTACAATGAATGGATGGCAGCCGCAAAAGTTCAAACGCCCAGCGAGGAGCGTTTAAAAGCACTTCAGAAAGTGTTGTTGAAGCTACCAACAGCAAACTTTGAAAATTTGCGTTACCTTATCAAATTTTTGGCACGTTTGACGTCGAATAAGGAGAAGAACAAAATGTCTCCGCAGAACATTGCAATTGTGATTGCCCCAAATTTAATCTGGTCACCTGGAGAAGAAACTAACAATATGGGCATGAACATGAGCATGGCAAATATGTACAGTTCGATCGTGGACACGTTGATAACTAGTGCCGATTGGTTTTTCCCGGACGACGTCGATTTCTACCAAACGTTTCTGCCCGAGTCGCGCACAGAAATATCCCAGATTAACGGTATGACGAGAAGTATGAATTCCGTCACAATCACGCACCAAGATGACATGGATTACTACGGCCATACACGAAGCAGTAGCGGCGATACAAACCTCATTAATATTGGTGATGAGGGAGAGTTTAAACGCACCCAGTCGAACAGTAGTTTGTCTGATCATAGTCCACCTCAGGGAAGTCCAAAACCCATTGCAAGGCGTAAAAACAAACCCGCCCCTGTTCCTCCCTCCACCAATTTCACAGGGGCTCAGTCCACACCCGAGAAACCCCCTCGTCCCACAGTCCTCCCTGCAGTTGCCACTCTTCCACGTCTGTCGAAGAAACATTCTGCCGATGACATTAAGCCTGTGATATCAAAACCTGTAGTGGATAGCGCTACGTTTATTACTATGGAAAAACAAACAAAGTCCAGCTCTGATCACTTCTCATCTCAGGAACGTATTAATCCAATCAGACGAAGCATTGATTTTGATCATAGTGGTGCAGTGCATGCATCTAAGTCACAAGATAACCAAAATATGAAATCCTTTAAAATTCAAGACTGTGAAAACGTAAAACCTACCAAACAAGAAACCAACATTTTTAAGTTCCCAAACCATGAGCACGAATTCGTGAAGCCTTCCAAGCCGTTTTCAAAGCAAGATGGTGATAATAAGCCATCGAGGCCGCAGGATCCTGCATTTGTTTCCTCAAAGCTTCAGACAAAGCACGATAATGACAGTAGCAAATCGGTCACTGGCAATTCACAAGATGCGACTAATCTTGATAAGTCCAATGGAAATCACTCTTCGTCCACCATGTTAATACCCACTACTGTCGCCAATGTGGGTATTGGGAAAGTCACAGTGAATGCTGAACCATTAGCGAGGCCCCAACCATTTCAAATGAGTGGAAGCAGCACATTAGATAGGAAACGCACACAAAAACCGACTCCTGTAGCTGCCCCAAGGTAAGCTTTGTCTAATGCAAACTTATATATACAGTGTATAATAATAATAATAATAAATTAATTCTTAATTTGACATCTGGCCAATTAGTATGGATGACCACGGGGACTCTACTATTTCTCAGATCTAGGATGACTTTCAAAGCAAGATGGTGATAATAAGCCATTGAGGCCGCAGGATATGTACAATGTACCGATCAAATGGCGAATAAATACTTAGGTACTTAGTTACTTACGTACTTAATTAGGGATGCACATCGATACTTTGTTCATTATCGATTATCAAAATGGTAAAAGTCATTAGGTTAGGCCTATCGAATCGATATTATCGATATTATTGATATTATCGATATCACCAACAAAGCCTGTTCCGACCTATAAGTGGAACCTCAAGTGTGGCAAGTGCAAGTCAAAACAACACAATTGCGTTCCTTTCGCTGCCTCGCTGTCATGTGTTTATGGTTTCGTCATCGACTGATAGCTCATTTCCAAACATAAATCTCCAATGCCATCAGCCCAGCCAGTGCATGGCACAATGTGAGATAATAGTTTGATTCGTGCACTATTGACCAAATATTTGATATTTCGATAATCGATAATGAATTTTGGTTATCGATTATTGAAATAATATCCATTATTGGTTATCGATCGATAATATTGATTATTGTGTGCATCCCTAGAGCCTACTACTAAATATAATAATATTATAAGATTATTTATTCACCAATTGATTTGTAGGCCTACATAATACAAATATATACGTATAGGTTTTGTCAAGATGTCTAAATGTACTGCAGGTTAGGTACCTACCTACACAGTAATATAGGCCTACTAAATAGGAATGCTTACAGGTGCATGTGATTAAAAGAGAGTGTCAGTTTAAGCTATTCAGTGGCGGCTTGACCTATACCCTGACCGGTGCCATGGCACCGGTACCTGCCAGGGTGGGTGAGTGGGTGGGCCAGCGTAGCTCGTGAACCCACCCTCATATTTTGTCTTAAGAAAAAATATTGTTAGTATAAAATGATGTGTTGTGCAAAGCAGCATTGTGTTCTGTAAGGTCTTATCGTCTACGAGTCAATTCTAATGATACAATTCACAAAGACATCGCACTATGATACAGTGATGTTTGCTTTCGTTGTTTTGTATCTAGTGTGCCAATGCCGCTGACAGAGTGGTCAACTGTTAGGTGGCCTGGTGGCGTATCGGGGGTTGCGCAGTTGTGCTGCGTCTATCTTCTATCTCGTTCTCTGGACAAGTATATAAAGAGTATATACTCTTTATGTGATTTGTTGTTTTTCTTCAGCGAACAAGACAAAGGCACGGAGGGTTACGAAACGTAAAATAAAAAAATAGAACAACATTGAGAATCATAGAGCGGAGTGCCCTAACTTAAGTCACCACTGAAACAACAATTAGAAGAAATTAAAAAGTTCTAAGTATGGTGTGGGTATATTTTAAATGCATTTTTATTAATTGGTGGAAAAAGTAGGGTTTTTAATAATAGAAAAACATTGATTAGCTTTTATTCTGCTGCTCTGAAACGCGGAGATTGACGCCAAACATGACCTTGAAGTGCAAAAGTTTTCCCCCGTTTATTGTTCGCCCCTCCTTAGTTGTTTTTCACCACTGGACATGGGCGCTCGCAGGAGGGGGCCAAGGGGGAGGCAGTTGCCCCCCTGGCCCCGAGCAAGCAGAAGTGTTAATTTGCCCTCATTTGATGTGTGGATTTATGATTAATCTTGTAGCATTTAAAATGTGCATGGAAAATCGATTTCTTTACTGATGAACGTTTGTTAAATTTAATGGTTGCCAATTTTCTGCGAAATAAGAAGCTTATTGTGTATTTTACCTGCAAAAGTTCATCTTGAGTTTTGAAAAGAATACCACTCCATGGAAAAGCGCGAGGTTTGCATGACTGTCACAATAAAAGGCTTGCGAAAGCGAAAATGTGAGATGGGGTAAAGTATTATCTCAGTGCACAAAAAAGCTAAAAAATCGTCCAACTCAATGTTGGGAATCTGAAGCCTTTGACTAAACGACAAAAAATGGGAGGTAAAATATTTTGAATAGTTTTCTAGTTTTGAGTGTCGACTGCACAAAAATTACATAATTTTGGTTATGAATTCATCCCACTACTTTCTTCTAAAAACCCACCAAACGCATTCTTAAAACCTGATTTTCAAAATTTTCGCCTGCGGCGCTTTTGTTGGGGGGCTCTGCCCCCCAAACCCCCTGGGTTTGCCCAACGAAAGTGCAAGTTGTAATTTTTGCCCCTCCCTGCCAAAATTCCTGCGGGCGCCTATGCCACTGGGTGGTGCAGCAGGCACGTAGGAATGAGGGAATTCCCCACCCCCACTTCAGAAGAGTAATGACCAACAATTCCAACAATTTCCCATTATTGTTGGACGTGATCGCGAACGTAACGATATATGCATATTCAATAGTTGCAACATGGTCTATCTCGTCACTACTCCAATTCTTTTTTTTATAGTTTTATAGTTTTTACTGTACAAAAAAGACATTAATTTGGTATTGCATTCAACCCCCTTGTTTTTCTTAGAACGCACCAAAACCACTCTAAAAAAATGATTTTCAAAATTTTCGCCTGCGGCGCTGTAGTTGGGGGGAGCCCCCCCAAACCCCCCGTACTTGCTCCCCCTACGCACCTGGGGTGGTGGGTGGTACGAAAAATATCTGGCACCGGTCATATTGGAACCTTCAAGCCGCCACTGAAGCTATTCCTACAATAAAATGCACATACGGTAGCCTATAAATAATACTAACATGATCATGAATTAAAAAGTACCTAAGTCTTAACTCTTTAAGACTAGAATTAACACCTTCACTGCCATGCAAAGTAGGACTAACCAACTGTTCTGTGCCAATCAGAGAATGAGCATTCATTTGTGTGTTAAATACTAATTAATTTACCTGTTGTCTGCCATAGGCCTACCTACACGAGTTTTCTCGTTTTAAAATTACGTAGGCCTACCGCTCTTTCTGTTGCTTTTGCTTGTATTCATAATATATTTTCTTTGCTATAAATGGCATGTTTAATATGTTAATTAATATGAAAAAGTGAATGCAAAATAAATATTAATAACATAATAACGTTTGAATGGAAATGCCAGTGCTCTATAATTTTGACAGCTTCCTACTTGCTTTACTCTACATATTCTACTCCCCTCGGCCTCAGGTCTACGATCGGTGATCGAGTGCACTCAGACTCCAGTGCCGTTAAGACCGATGCTTGTGACGCCGTGACTCTACGGAGATCCTCCAACGAAGGAGCGGATAGGGCAAACAAACCAGCCGTGCCCGAGCGTCCCACGATGTTACAAAGGCCAGCTTCTGGAGGATTCAAGACGCCACGGAACTCGGCAGAAATGGATGTCTTACCAGACGTAAGTAGTACACTCATTGTCGTTTTACAGACACAATATAAGAAATGCTATTTGTGCATGATAGGTCTGCCCAATTTCGTTTATACAACTATCGTGTTTAAACATTTAGTATAAAATCATCCTCCTAATACAAATCATTCAGAAATATTTCCCCCTAAGGTGCATGACCTTGAGTTTAAGTCCAGTGACAAATATACAAAAGAGACCACAAGCACACTGAGTGGGTCAAAATAGCACTGGGCAGCAGTTTCTCTTGGTTTTCTTTTACTACCTATTTCGCAGCTTTGTTTTGATCTCAAGGGTGGAATGGAAATCCCACAAGTTAATTTGCAAGCTTCTTGGCGTTATATAAGGGTGTTTAAACTTTAAATGTGTCAGCCCTAGTGCATGATGGCCTAGTACGGGCCTAACCCAACGATTCGAGCATGTGAAAAGATGTATGCTTAGAAAAGAATAAACCCTAATAAAATAAAATTAATTAATTGTGTCGGGGCGTATAGGGTTGGCTTGGTCCCTTTGATTTACTGTCCCCCACTGAAAATCATTTATATATAACTGAGTGGGTAGACTCTAAATACAATTTATTTATTATTTATTTATAAAAGAAGCTCGGTATCTTGGAAATAGGGGTACATAATCATATTTATTTCCTGTTTTTTTTTATAAAGTCTTTTATCCACTGCTAATGGCGTGTGACAAATTGATACCGTGATAAGCATTTTCCTTGATCTCACTTGTAGCAAAACTTACTTGCTCTATACCATCCAGCTGTGGTCACTGGTCAGTGCATGTGCAGAAGAAAAGGAATGGGCGGTACATAATTAATTATATTGGCCATATAGCATTAAAAAGTAGGGTTGCCGTTCGATACGAATTTCAGTATCGATAATCGGACCAGTTAAAAAATTAGAAGAAGTTAGAATTAGAAGATTGGAATTAAAAAAATATCGATCGATGATCGATAATCGAATCAAAATTAGGCCTAAACTTGCTCGTATAACGACGCAGACCGTGGATCTTTTGCAAGTGCATCCTTTTGTTCCTTCTATTTGCTCAGAACAGGGTTTTTCCACGCTATAATAGTCTTTCACGAGCTCCCCCTCCTCCCCCCCCCACGCGTCTGGCCGGCGCCGGCGCGACGAGAGCGAGCTAAGTGGAGTAGACAGACCGCGCTACGCTACCCGGCTTGAGTGTTGTCTTTGTGAAGGTCGTTCTTCTTGGAAATCGTGATTCTGTGAAGTTTCATTTCAGCTTTTGTTGAGATTGTCGTTCATTCATTTACGAGATATTATCAGTTTAACTATTCAATGCTCCGATATTTATTTCGTGACGAGATGAATATTGTTAGACATTAGTTTGGAAGACGACGTAATATTGGTGTGAGAGAACTGATAAGATAATATTACGTAGCACTACGGAAAGAAGAAAAGCGATTACGAGTTGGCGTGGAATGGGGAGGAATGCATCTCGATAAAATACTTGTTGACCTTGCTTGGCCGTGACGCGCCGAGGTTGTGCAATCAGCGCCTGATCGGCGCGGGAATGCAGCCGCCTAGCGCCTGCCGCCCGAGCCGAGCCGGCCCGTAACACACACGCGTCATGCTGGTGGCCTATACTGCACAGTGCAGGCGCTTTGTACTTTACGCCTTACGAGTGTTGTAGATCTCGCAGTGACGCATTTTTCACGGAATAAAGCGATTAATGTCTTGACTGGTACTATTTTATGAAGTTCTGCAGAGCGGGAGGTAAATTACAAAATTTCGGGCGGGCTAGCTATTCGATTATCGAAATATCGATAATCGATTCTGGAAGACTGAATCGATTATCGATCGTTTCGGGAAATAATCGTATCGATCGATATATCGATTATCAAACGGCAACCCTATTAAAAAGTTTTTAAAAGTTCTGCGATACTGTTAAAATGTACGATGAGGAGAGAAGGAAATGCTGACTGTGAATGAATGTGACTGAATAACCCTGAAATTATCAAACAAGAATGAAATAATCTTCACTCATTGACAGTCATACACTCATACTTATAGGAGCAGAGCTTATTTCATTTTCATATGAAGAAGACTGTAGTGGGCCGTTTAGGGAATCTAAGTACCGGCAGCACTGCAAGCCTGTGAAGAATTCCGTATCACAAATTGATCGCATGATGTAAGAAAATAACCTGGCATTGAACTATGCACTATTTTATGGTATCCCCTTACTGGAAGATAATGAATATATTTTAACTAGGTACATATCAAGAAAGTATGCTATTTTATTTTCAAGAACTCTTAAAAAAATAGGATATCTTTTCTGTCTCTTCTTCTTTTGTGTTGTCATGTAATCCAATAGAGACAGGATTCCCTTTGATCATGCATGCCGCATGCATCATACTCATGCATCTGGCATCGCGTCGAGCTCAGCCTTAGTGCTTTCACAACAGAACAGAGACTTTGATTCTGTTCCCCCTTACCGCACAAGCTGCACAGGCTTGACTCAGCCATTCCTACTTTGTGCAAATGTTGACCCAGCCGGTCATACCCTTTGTCAAAGGCTCAAGTCTGAACTGGACAGATTAGACCTTTCTGTTGTTATTAGGTGGTTTTGTTTTCCTTGTTTTCATAACTACAGCTGTCATAGGCGTACATTATCATTTTATCAGTATGTTGCTATCAGGAGATATGCTAGTTCACTTCCTGAAAGATTACCAACTGAAATGGCCTTCATGTACTTTGGAGACTGTATTTTGCTCCGTAAACACTCTAGTTTACCTGCCAGGATTGTTCCATTTCTGTCAACTGTCATCTCTCCCAGGGTCCCACGAACAAACTTAAGTGTTCACATTTAAAGACTATTTATATAGGGCATGCCCTGTTGCCAATAAAGAGATTACGTACAACTTAGCTAGAGTCTACCCATTTCCGTATTGAACCACAAACATAATCTCAAACTTTTCAGCAGGTGCCCATATCATTCACTAATAACAATAGCCTACTCTTAACTCGTAAATCTAAAAACTAAACAATTAACTTTCTTCAAATGCTCATCAGAACAGTTACCTATTACAGCCTTGAAGATAACTTTACATCCTCATAACTGCTAATATTAAGATGTGATATTAAGTGAGTGAGGTAGGACACTGACAGTATTTAAACTATGTATTTATTTACTATCATCATCATCATCATCGATTTATTTAGTTTATCTTAGTTAAATTGGCTATGTCTGCATTGCAATTGTTTTTATCAAGAGATATGCTTAGATTCCTGGAAGATAAAAGATTATCAACTGCAATGGCCGTCATGGACTTTGGAGACTATCTCACTCCTTAAACACTCAGGTTTACTGGCTTAAAACCCTATGACTGAAGAGAGCAGACCTGTTTGGAGCCCTTTACAGCATCGGAGACATAAACCAACTGGAAATTTCAGAAAATGATCCAGACAGTCCCAGGATACTCCCACTCCCACAGAAATGTTTTTTTTTTTTTTGGGGGGAACACCCATAAAAAAATTATCAAACTCAAAATATATTTTTTTTGTATTTTTTCTTGTTTTATTTAATACATCTTAAGTTACAAATGTATTTACCTTTTTTTAAAAAAAAATGTGTATTACTATTGAGGCTATCTAACAATATTGATATGGCATTTTGTATTTTTGTATAATTTAATGTGCAAAACAAAATTGATGGAAGAAAATCGCAAAAACTTGTAACACCGCATTTTCAACTCGAAAACAAGCCACATAAAAATTATGGGTGGCACCAATCAATGGCCACAAGCTTTCTCTACAAAATTATGTCTTACACTTAGCACAACATAATAGGCATCATGCAGTTTACAGTTTTACACGTTACTTACTTCGGAAGGGCCACTTAAACGACAATTACAACATAGGTGTAGGCCTACTTAGTAGGGATGTCAATACTCAATACCCGGAAATTTTCGTACTCAGTTACCCGTGATCGATGCTCGGGCTACCCGCGGTTAGTAAATGTTCGATTTATCGTCATGGGTGTCAAATAATACAGAAAATCATTGGCAGGTGCAAAGTATTGGTAAAACAAACACACATATGTTTTAGTGTACAATGACTCGCAATTCATGGGATCGGAACAACTACATCAAGCGGAAAGCAACACTGATTGATTACTACATTCCTTTCATGTGCATAGGGGCCTATGTATGCAACCGAAATCGGATCGTAGGCTGGTCAAGGTGAAACCTTGCCTTTATCCCAATGCGCTCTCCGCGCACTATTTCTGTGTCAGTTCATTCAAAGTATGCACAAAACAAGAAGTAGATTAGGTACCGAAACATCTGCTGGAATAAAATTTCACAAGGTCAAAATTTCCTAGAAGTACGACCTTCACAAAGACAGTATTACACATGTCACTACAATCACAGCAGCCAGTCACGAGGGGGAAGGGTATAATGACGCGTTGTCTTGTATTGTCTGTTCCGTGAAAAAGATCGCGATGGACAAAGTAAAAAACGGGTAATTCCGGTAACGGGTAATGAAAAATTGGACCCGTACCCCCCTTAGTTTGCTGAACAAGATTTAAATCTGAACTTAACCCTTAATGCACCAATATTCCCCATGTCCGCCATGTTCACCACAGGGGGTTACACATTGTTTTCACTGCGTGTTTGACTGGCCCTGCAGGCAGAACGCCCATCGTTGGAGCGTATCCACATGTACTGCGTAGACAAGCAACAGGTATCAATAATTCAGGTGGGAGGGGAGAAAGAGAAGGAGAAGCCTAGCAACGATAACGGCGACTCCCACCTCCCCTCGAGCCCCCCTGATCCTGCGTTACTGGCCTCGACTGCAGGTGAGGAAGCATTCCACTTAGGTAATGTTATGTGTTTATATTAACTATGTAGTAGCCTGCCTTCATATGCACGTCAGTATTCTTCCCAGGCGCCCTTGCCACCGAGCATAGCAGAGCGTCATCATGCACGTCCAGCTCTGCGTTGCGGGTCGGCAATCGGCATCGAAGATGGCCTCTCCATCTTCTCTCCTGTCGCCACTCTTCCACTCCTCCTCGCTATTCCACATCTTTCCCCACACTATCCTGCCTCATTGTCGTGGTATGACTCTTGGTCTCCTACCTGGAATTTCCAATTCCATAATTCTTCTCGGCAATCTCGCTCTGCACAAAAACACATAACTATAAGCATAAAGATGGTAGATACTCTAGTCTAGGGCACGCTATGTATACGGCAAATTCATGCAGACAGAAAGATATCTCGTTTCCTCCCAGCACCATCTGACACTGTTAGACACGGTAGCTAAAACTTCTAAACTTACCTGTTCTAATAATCTCATCATCAATATATAGATGTTACACAGTGTGTAGGTTTAAGTTTAACAAAGAGGCCTCATTCCAACTTAAAGGTAAGCAAACACCCTAGATCTATTCATGTATTGTAAATATTGCATATTCATAGTTATAGTCATCCCATTGTAAATTGTATGAATATAATTGAAAGCAATACATATTCATAGTCATCTCATTATACATTGATAAACGAATATGATAAAGACACTAAGTGTAACATCATCCATCAATATCATAGCCACCCCATAGCAACGCAGACCGTTTTGCGAGAGTATGTTTTAACTTTTAAGACAAATAACATGGACAAGATAGGGCTAACTGGCAGCGGGAAGTGCCTTATTAACCTCCCAGACGTGGTTTTTTTAGTGTAAAATTTTACCCCAGCGTGGTTTATTTTTTCAGAAAAATTAAATAATTTGCAATGCATTTTTGGATGAGCGTAGCGAAGACTTCAGTTTTACTGACCCCCAAAAAATTTAGCTTGGGTGTTTTTTTTTTTTTTTTTTTTTTTTTTTTTTTTTTTTTTTTTGTCTGTTTGTTAACTCTCTACCAGGCAAACGGCATATCCGATCTTGATGAAAATTTGACAGGACCTTCGAAATCTCTGAACTTAGAGGTGTATTGTTTTTGGGTACAATCGAAGAAATATTTCTCATGAATATCGTACTTTTTACGATTTTTTTCGATTTTTAGTGCGATATTTTCGTGACATTTGGGCCAATTCTGACCAAACGGGTGGGGCTAAAACGTTCATATTATACATGGACATTAAGGTTATGGTGATGTAGTACCTTTTAAAAGAAAAAGTTGAAAAAGTTAGCCAGAATCCATAGAAATAAAGCTTTTAATATAAGTTTTTTGATTTTTTGTGCGATATTTTCGTGCCATTTGGGCCAATTCTGACCAAACTGGTGGGGCTACAATGTTCATATTATACATGGACATTAAGGTTATGGTGATGTAGTACCTTTTAAAAGAAAAAGTTTAAATAGTTAGCCAGAATCTATAGAAATAAAGCTTTTAATATAAGTTTTTTACAGTAAATAATACCAATTGACAGGTAACAAAAGAAACTTGACAACAATCACCTACAATGCGTAGGCAGCAAAACAAAGAACTTGCAAAAGTAAAGATATCCCATGCAAACTAAAAATTTTAAAAAGCTCATCCATCAACGCGGCGGGACTTTAGCGTTTTCCTAGTCATAAAAATACTATCTTGAAAACTATTGGATGAAAATCTCCTGAGATTTTCAGGAAATGCCAATAAGGTATTGTTGAATGTAAAAATAAATATTTATACATCATTGTTGCTATATTAACAACTTTAATTGTTGTAAAAAATAAATAAAATAAGACTGAGAGCAAATGGCATTGTTGCAGACATGCAAGTAATTTCACATTGAATAGCCAATGAAGAAAGTTAATTACAAGATACATTATTGATATTTTAAAAATATTGTACCCATTGTTGTCACAAACAAAAATTATGTAACATCCAAAAAACAAAATTTTCCCAAAATACATTGGTATTGTAAAAAATATGACCAATTTGCCAATGATTCAAATGAAAAGTTTATTTATAGATATATTTTGTAGACTTAAAAAGTATTGTACACATTGTTGTAGGCCTAACAAAATATTATTTAATCCAATAAATAACCGACACCCCCAAAAAGTAGCCTACAAAGCGTAAAAATATACAATCTGCAAAATATACTGTATATGCCTATACTATATATTATATTAGGCTATATAGGCTATAATAATATAATAATATAGGTTATATTATATAATATAATATAAGGCTATCTGATATTTACTGCTGTTTTAATACACGATTGCAATATGTCATCTCTGGGTGAGCAAAGCAGAAACTGAACTGAATGTTTTGGCGCGTTTTTGTTTTTGCGCGCTACTTTGCAGAGTTTGCGAGTGTACTCGAACAGGTTATGACGCGTCATTGCGCGTGCTGCTATCTCACGGCGATCATGAATACTAACTGTACTAGCTATATCCTAGTGCTGCTGCAAGTAGTAACTTGATGAACCTATTAGAAGCGCGGCTATTTGAAACTGAACTTGCAGGACGTCCTAGGACGTCGCACACGCTGGCCGCCGGTTCATGGGAGGACGTGTTAAGGCGTCGCACACGCCTGGGAGGTTAAGATAGGAAGCCGATTGAAAAGATCGGCTTAAAGATTGCTTCATGGCTTCACCCATCATGTCTCTAACAATCCTTTCTTGCTGAAGTAATGCTCTATTTACGTCGAAATAGGTAGGCCCTACTGACTAATAGAGCTTCCAAATATGTATTGAAAATCTTAATTTGTCATTTTCTTTAAGACTATGGTTACTTTTATGTAGTTAACTAGTATATAATAATATAATATATAGGGCTATAGTCTAACACAAGTTCCCCCAAAAAAGTAACTTTGAAAAGGTAAATTACTTCTGCTTAAAAAGAAACTGAGACGTTCCTCAAAAGGTTCTTCTTAGTTTCTTTCACGTTTCTTTTAAAATAACTTATTTAAATAATAATGAATGGGATAGGAGTTAATTTATCATTACTAAAGTGATGAATAGAAAAAAACTGCGGAAAATTTTCCCAGTGAATACGTCCGCTTCTACCACTCGGAATCTGACAAAGGGATAGAGCCATTCGACGGGATTACGACGGCGAAAGGACCTTGCAAAGGAATGTTCACTTCAATTCAATTCAATTTTTATTCAGACAAGTTAAACAATTATACAAGTACAGGTATACAAGTAAATGTTAAACCAAGACAATCAGTGAAGATTGTGTCGCCTGATTTACACAATAACAATATCATAATAATAATTATTATAATAAAAAACAATAACATAGTGAAATAAAATAAAATTCAGTGATCACAATATAACTAATCAGATACTCAGCTAGACCTAGATAACAAAACAATGTTAAATTTGTTTCAAGTTTCCACAAAATAATAGTAACTTTTCACGTTACAAGTTCCTCGTATAGAAAGGGAACCAGTTCCTATAAAAGTTCCTGAAAAAGGAATGCCTTCCCGGGAACGCATTACTAGGAATAATAATACTACTAATAATAATAATAATAATAATAAAAAACTATTTCAATCTTATACCTAGACTTATCATTTTTGTGTTATTATATGAGCCTATGAAAGATTGCTATGTTTGGGAACAGCAGGAGCCAAGGAATGTTTAAGAGTCAAAATTATTTGTTGCCGTGACGTTACATCACCACTAATAGTGTCCATAAACATAAAGTCATATCAGCTGAGTTTAGCGTAGCTGAAAATCGTAGGTTGGTACTATTTTCAGGAGCTGTTGGACTACTTTATTCATTCTCCACTAATTCACCATCGTAGATTGTACAGTAGTTATAATTCGGTACATTACTGCACTTTATACTCACAACATCAGTTAATTGCGGCAAGGTCCGAACAATAGGTATGCAAGACAAACCCACATCTATTAGGCATAGTGGAACAATATGCTTTTTTTTAGTATAATATGTAGCATAATCTAATAATTCTTATCTAAGGCCAAAGTAATTTTGGTTATCATAAATTGTTTGCTTTACTCGACAGACCTGAAGACAGAAAAGCCAGAACGACCCCCGAAGCCAGACCACATCGTCATCCAACCGACCGCGGCAAAAGTCACGTCTAGTCACGTCCGAACCCTCTCCGACGGTAACATCATCGACGCCCGTCTTCCACAGTCTCCGGACTCCCCTAAGCTGGGCCCAGGGGCGGTCTGCCGTCTCCCTAGACCTACACCACCGCCCCCTCCGCCCCCCGTCAAGCCGAGGACGGAACTCGCACCCGGAGAGAGTACAGACTTGTGATTAAAGTGTGAGATAAAATAGTCGACACGTTTTAGAATAGTAGGACTATTATCGGACATATCGAAGGAGAGGAAGAATTGGTTTCTAAAATCTTATACTCTATGTATTGTATCTAAATGGAATTGTTAAAAGTGAACCTACCATGGTATTTTATCATGCAATAATTGATTAATAATGTTATCCAGAAATAAGTACGTACATAAGGTCTATCAAATGTAGGATAGCTCTTCAGTCTTCATATTACGTACGTACTATATAGCCTAACATTAATGATTTAAGAAGACTAAAAGGTAAGACATTTGACATTATTCTTTCCAAACTAGTGAGTACTGCTGTAAGATGGTTCAATTGTGTGATTGCAATCATAATTTAGTAATGTTAAATAATGTAAAAAATACAGTTATATAAACTACAATTTTAGTTAATGAACCATCAGACCTCAAAAAAGTATGCTTCAATTCATACCTTCAAATCTTTCTTAAGACAGGACAGGCAACCAATTGGCAATGACATTTTTTTAAGAAAGTGACAGTCCTTATTATTATATGTACATACATAGTTTGATAGTAGTGTTTTGAGATCTAAATCTTGCACTAATCAAAAGCACAGTTAAGCAGTACGAGCATGTATGTATAGTATAGTTAAACTAGTTAGTAGGTGTAAGCAATAACGTGGTACTTTTTGCGTTGTTGCAAATATACCTCCTGCCCTCCATTCTGGTCGGTTGTGGTATTTTGTGAAACTGCATAGTGGTAGCCTACCATGTGTACGGTAGCCGGTAATAATTGCCTACCTGGCTGGCTGTGTCAAGTGTTAGCTGCACATATATGAATGTTTAAGTTTGAGAGTATGTGTTAAAATTTAAATGATATAGTTTTGTTTGTTTGTTTAACTTGTAGATTCTATTGACAACTTCTCTCTTTGGGTCTTGTTCTTGTTAGACCGAAGTAAGAAAAAATAAATTAGCAAATTAATAATACTGTTTGGGCTGTTCATTGACTACTACACATTCAAATTTGAGCCTACAAAAACTAGAAATAACGTTAGAGACCCTTTTTTGTTGAGATAGTAATATTGATTGTCTTGAAAATACCTAATGTTTATGTTTAAAAATCTGTAACTGTAATACAATACTAATTTCATAATTTTGCTTTACACTGTGCAATGTTGCATACCAGGGTTCACATCCAACACCTCTACATATATAATACTATGTTAAGTCCTATTTGTTTGTGAAATCAAATCATCCTTCTGTCTGCCTTTAATCACATGTAGGCCTACACCATCGATCATAAAAGTTAATCAAGGGGTCTGGAAGATACCTACCGTTATCGACCTCGCTCGTGACATTCGTGATATTCAGTTCATTCTGGTGTCACTATATTCACAGCGCTATCACTCGCTGATGTCATCTAACAGACTGTGAGGAAACATGTCGGCCCTGTTTTGCGTAGCATTCGACATTGGGACTTTTAAATACTTAGCCCCGGGCTTAGTTAATACTAACACAAGGTTTGTGTATATTATTGGATTCACCAAACACTGCATAACCTTAGCGCAGGCTTATTTCCAGTGTAGAAATCAGTTGGGGCCAGTTTTTATAGTGTCATAAATAGGCCAAGCCGTCCACACCTTGACCATTCGCTCAGGCGTACATGGACTGCACTAAAAAGTCTAAATGGTTGGTTGATTAATGTCTAATGATTATCTTTCTAATGTTGATCTAGTAGGCCTACTTAGTTAGGGCTTATCTAAATAAAAGCTTGCCTATTTTTTTCCTAAGTTTACAACTACAAGTAAATGTACAATTTACCTGTTTCTAAATATAAATATTAAACTTGAAATTATCTAGAGAAGTCAAACATTATTAAAGAATAAATTTCTCAGTGGCAATGTAAAATGATAATTTAAAGCTTCTTACTATTAAGTAGACCTACACTACACTAGGCCCCACACATATTCACGATTTACTTCGGACTGTGAATTGAATACAGTAGGAATACCTAATCTATTCTCAAGCAAGTCTTAGAAAGAAATGTATCATATTCCTTTTTAGATAACTTTTATGAGAACTTACTCTTTTTCCAGCATAAGTAACTTTTAACTTGAAAATTTTCCTTTTGAGGGAAAGCATTTTTCAAACTTTCCATTTAACTTTCCATGAGCACTCAATAGCCAAAGTGCATTAATATGAGACGTTAAGCAATAATCAATCAAATTGTAAATTGTAATCCCACCAAATTCAGCTAAGTAACATTAACTTGCAACCTCAATTTCCCTAACCATGTAGACATTTTTTAGTTTCACGGTCAGATTTTTGGTACAGAACTTCTAAGTGCTTATTTTGGAAGTTGAATGTGACTTTTGTCAGGTAACTGGTAGCTGGTGGCTAGCTGTAACAGATTTTCTAAATTCCTCATTGTGAGGAACTTGTCTAAGACTGTCACATGCAACAAAACTGTTTTGATTAAAGAATCAATATTTTCAATGTACCGTACTACTGATGTGTTGTATGTTGATATTGATCGACAATCTATCAATAATGAGTAATTTTGATACTACCCTAGTAGGCCTAAACTAAATACACAGCAGTAGATTAAAAAACATTTGCTCTCATTTTTAAAATAAATTACATACAGTACATAAAATTAAATGTTACATTTTTAATTGACACTTCTTTGTGACATTACATTCAATTGTGTTTGTGATTTCACACTGCATATACATAATAGGATTTCAGTAAATTAGGTAGTGATTTTAAAACATTAGTAAAAAAGTTTTTTAAGTGAATGGGATAGACGATGTTGATAGATGTTAAATTAATAAAATTAATAATTCTGTTGGTCTCTAAGTAATGAAATTTGTGGACAATGGACATTATTGCATTTTAATTTTTAAACATGAATTAATTGACACTGTAGGGCCTATACTGGTTTACAAATTATAATTGTTTAACATTTATTGTAACACATTTTGCATTAGGCCCTACCTAGGCCTAGACCTTTAAATATTTCAGAAATCTAAAATTTTTTTTTTTTTTAGTTCAATCAAATAATTAATTACGTAAATGACAGAAAGATCTCTCTATGCATAATACAGTAAGATCTCTCTTATCCGATCTCCTCTTATCCGATGTTCCGTGTTAACCGAGCCGCCAAAAAAAAAAAAAAAAATTAAAGTTTTAAATACGTAAATAAAACATAAAAATAATTACAGACGCCGCGCCGCACTTTTTTAAATGTACTCGCATACATTTGTAGGCATGCCTTACGAGTGAGTGCATAGAAGATAGATCGGCGATATATCTCGACTTTCGAGCAGTCTGCATCAGTTCACTGAGCATATAGAGTTCAGTGGTCAGTGTGCGTCGGGCGCATCGCCGGTAAGCGTCAGTGCCACCCACTGAGCATATAGAGATCAGTGTGCGTCGCGCGCCTGCGCGTGCACTACGATCCAGCCATCTCACACACAGCTGTTCAAAGACGGTCGTTGTGGAACTAGATGCAATCATGTTTCAACCGATTCACGAAATTCGTAATCACGACGCATTGAATTGTTATTCCTGGGCTTATCTTATTTCTTTCCCAGACTTATCTTGCGTCGTGAGCTTCAGCGCGGGCATAGTAGTGAGAGGTTTTCCCACATGAGAAAGAGAGCTAGGCCGAGGCCTAGGCCTATGTTTGCATTGTAGGCCTAGGCCTACTGCGTCGAGTTTAGGCCTAGGCCTAGGCCTAGACATACGTTTTTATTACGACATGTAGGCCTAATTGTGTACGTGTGTTCGTGAGCTTGAATTACAAGCTATTAAATCATTTAGTATACCCTGTATGAAGTGTATCGTGTGTATTTTATGTTCCTTTATCCATTACATGTGTCATATATCATTTTACCACATCAGGCTATGCTACGAGAGCAAATAAACAATTGATCCGCGCCATCCGAGTTTTTCGCAAATCCGAGGTGCCCCCGGTCTCATCCAACTCGGATAAGAGAGATCTTACTGTATTAATTTTCATTCTTCTAATAAGCTGAAAAAGTACCCTTTTTATGTACTCTCGAGAATACATCCTATTACATTAATGAGGGGCTATTTTCATCACACTTTTTTTAAGGTTTCCCGTGGCCTATGTTGCACCCTACTATTGCATTTTTCATATTTACTACGTTTTAAATTTGATAAACATGCAGATATAATAATTATGTTCAATTTTAAGTTTTATTCAGAACACAGTGAACAAAAGTAGGTAGGTAATACATTAGAAACACTTTAATAAACAAACATGTAAATGCATCGGCAATCAGTAGATTGTGTTGCCTGAGGGATGTGCAAACGTTACAAATGTGAACTTGAATTCATACTCAACAAACTAAAGATAAGTTTGAACCAATTTCGAGTCAAAGAAAATGTTCGAGTTCAGAAAATAAAATTTCAATTTTAATTTTGTACTAATTTGTATTTGTGTGTGGGAAGGGAACCCATGATTTGACATTGTCAAAAATGGTTCTCGATTTCCAGGTAGGCTTACAAATTTTACAAATTTGGATGGTGGATCTTGGAAGTTACATACTTTCTTGCTGGAAGTGCCGGTCCAGACTTATCACCATTTCACCTACTATAACTGTTTGATATCACTTAAAGTTTAGTTCGAGTTTGTTTCAAAATTTTATAGAAGTTTGAAGTTACGATGGACAACCCCCATGAAAGTTAGAGTTTGGTTCAAATTATTACTCTAGGTTCACACAAACCTAATAATGCGTAATACAATGCTATTGGTATTCAACAGTTATGTAGGCCTATATAAAATAATATTCAATTGTCATTATTATTCTTGTGCAAACTTGGTTACGTTTATTTGTAAAGAAACAAATTTCAATAAGTGTACGTGACTACAGCTGTACAAACTCAACAATATAGGTAGGGATTGTTTGTTTTATTCAACATTATTGGATATTCTCTTTGGCCTCAAAATATTTTTTGTTACATGCACACCTTGGTTAATCGGCTTGGATATACAAGCGTAAAAATTGTCCCAAATTGGAATAACGAGTGCTGACAATCAGAAAAGAGGTGTAAGGAGACATCAAATGATCGGTACAGATAAATATTAAATAATATCATGTGCATCTTTCTTGCATGGCGGGCTTTGCAGCTGTGGATGCAATGTCAATGTTGTGTTTCTTCTTCCTATAAGTATTGCCCACTAATAATTTCTTTTTATATTCCTCTGTTCTTGAATTTGAGGTGTCCAGACCAATTGTTCAAGTGTTACTTCTGGATGGAAAATGGAACCTCGATCATTGCCGTAATTAGAGACAATAATTTATATTATAGCTTTTATTTTTTAGAAATGTGGCATTCATTATTGAACAAATAAAAGAGCATTTTTATTTTTTATATCGTTTGCCGTTTATAGCAAATTAGGATATCATCAGAGAAAAAAAAAACATAAACAACATTAAATTTAAAGTAGCAAAATCACAATAGCAAAAACACGATAATTGACATTTTCGCACTCATTTTTGAACTGTTGGTCAAATCTCAATGTGGAATTTTATGATTTTATCATAATAATTGCTTCAAAAACACCGGCATCTAGTATTGCTTTAATTTGCAAAAATAAAATCACTTTTAAATCCGTCTACCTAAATCCTATAGTGTCAACATTTTTTAACAAAATCTAGTTTTTATGATTTTCTGTTTTTATCGCAAATACTATACTAACTCAAATGCGTGCACTCGGTCGGGTGTTGATGATTTCTGCTGAACGGTTGGTAATATCAATCATTACCAAATTTTGCATGAATGTATAGAAGTACTTCTATATTGATAATTGATATCCGCACTTGGCTGCAAAAAATAAGACAAAAAGATCCATTGTGAGACATTAGTCCAAAACAAGAAAAAATGGGAAATCCAAAACATGGATTTCAATTCTGGAAATTCCCACCAAACTGTTTATCTTATGATAAAACCAAATTAACCTGCGTGTGTATTGATTTAAACGTTGATAAACCAATATGCAAATTAGTGTTTAAAAATTTGTACATATTAGAATAAATTCACGAATTTGACCAAAATGGAGTAAATGTTGTTAATTTCACTATTTTTTTATTCAAAATCAATTAATTAATTTAGGAATACGCATAGTGGATATCATGGATTTATTCTTTGTTAATGGCAGTATGAAATTTGATAACGGTGTTATAAACCGTTTACCCGGAAAAAAACAAAGCTGAGTACCTAAACTCGTCTCTGCACAGCGACTCTTCTTAATGCTATATAAAATACTAGGAAAACGCTAAAGTCCCGCCGCGTTGTTGAGCGAGCACCGGTACGTGCAACAACGACCCAAGTACGACATTCCCATAATGTTACATACCAATAAGTCTGAAAGGTCTTGACCGATTTAGCTGAAAATTTGTAAAATAGGAGAGAATGTTGTACTTATTGACCCTGCAAAATTTCATAACGATCGGAACATTTTTATTTTTTTATTTTATTTTTTATAACCAACGATCGGATTTTGTTCAAAAACTATACAGCAACCCGCATAAGTGGTATGTACATGTGTGCAAAATTTCAGGTTGATCAGAGAAACGGTGCGACCTGTACCGAAGCAGTAACAGAAAAGAAAAAAAAAACAGACATTCGAGCCATAAGAGTCAAGTGGAGACGCTCGCTACGCTCGCTCAATAAATATAAATCATTGTCTCTTAACTGCAATATCTAGTTTCTCATTGTCAAACAAATATAGATGTTATGTCTATCAATCTTTAAACTTGTTATAGTTCTACTACACTTTATGTTACTTTATCATTTTATTACCTACTTTTTTACTTTTGAATGAGGGTTGAATGTAGTTAATTACTAATGAATGGCAAGTGAAAGTTTAAAAAAAAAAAAACGATGTAGCCTATTTTTAAACTTTCTGCTACTATCACGGTTTCTGTTCGGAATTGTTACTTTCCAAGCCACATTCTCTTATACTACTGTCTTGTGTGTGTGTTTTAACTACAAGTAAAAAGACTACTTTTTGATTAGTGTCAATTCAAACATAGATGCTAACTTGAAAGTAGGATCATGTTTACAACCATACGAATTGGCCTATTGAACAGTGTTCTACTTTACCCCACTCGTAAACTAGGCTTAATTCGTACAACCTTTGCATTTCATAGTTTGGTGAAGACTCGATGTCCCCATTAATAATTTTAAAATAAAATAATTGAATTAAATCTGTATTACTTTTGGTACCAGTACTGTAACAGTAATAGAAATACATTGTTGCACTTGTTACTTCACACAGCCAACTTTCCAATATATAAACTATTAAACTAGACCTTATTTTTTATACCATGGTTGTGTGTAACACAAAAATAGAACCATTGCTCTGTGATAATAATATCTAGAGGTTAGTTTTGGTTTTGGTACTGGAGTCTGACCCTCCAATTGGTTGACTTTGTCGAAGATTTCATATTTCAATTTACATGTGTTGTGTAGCATATGCCTGGCTGATGTGTTGTTTGATATGGGGGACTTGAATCTATTTGCCGTTACCGTATTAAAATTGTAACTACTACTAATTCACTTTTTCGTTACGTTTTGTTTTCTGTACTTTTGAATAGTCTTTGGATGTACATAATTGCTGATTATATAACGAAAAACCAACGAGGCTAATTGAAAATTTAGATTACATTACTAGCTCTCCAACACAGTAACTGACTCGCTACAGTATAAGAAAATAAGTAATTTTGTTATAGTATGCCTACTAAGTGCATAGTATACATTCTCTTTATGGAATACATAATGCTTAGTTATTTCATTTTCATGATACGGTGTTGCCATATTAATCAGCCTCTGTGTAAATTTGAGACAATCAAGATAAGCGCTTGTATTTAGCAATGCCCATGCTATTGATTGTATGTTTAAGTAAACAAATTACCTATGCCCTATTGGCAGAGGCAGGAGTTTGTGGTGGAATTAAAGAAACTTTTTGTTGTCCCCAAAAGCACTGAAGCAGTGAATTTGTGATTAAACTAATTTGAAATTGTGCTGAATGTGGTGTATCCTCACCACCAGACCCCGTCTGATAGTTTTGAGAATTTTGAGACTGGTATCTTGTAAAGTAAAGAAATTGCTGGTTACAATTATTAAACTCTGTTATGATCGTTCAGCGGTATGTATTTGTTGCCCGAGTAAATGCCCCTTTTTATATTTTTTTGTCCAAAAGCAATGAATTTGTGATTGAAAATTATTAATTTGCTCCTTTATTGATAAGACCGTAGTCCCAAGAGCAATATAATATTCTGTACTCAAAATTTTGTGTTTAGCGTTGTGCATTTTGTTTGTTAGCAACGAGGCACATAATCCAAAACAGCCTTGATGATTCTGGCACGATTCGCCGCTGGAATCACGTCCAACTTGTTTGTTGGTGTTTGTGGTTGGGGAAAGGCGAGAGGAGACCAACAGCTTACCTTAAAGATTGTAGGTAGCTGCTCGAGACGAGGTGCACATATATTAACAATTATGTGGTATGTGTTAATTTTTTTTTTTTTTTTAATAATGTTAATTAAAAATAATTAAAATAATGTTAATTGTTAATATATATGTGCACCTCGTCTCGAGCTGCTACCTACAATCTTTAAGGTAAGCTGTTGGTCTCCTCTCGCCTTTCCCCAACCACAAACACCAACCTAGCCTATAGGCCCTATCTAAACCAACAACTTGTTTGTTGGTGTTTCTTATTTAAAATACCAGTCACTACTGGGTGATTGTTTGCTTGTCATCCATGGTTGGTTTGGCCTGCTTTAAATTTCTGCTTGTTTGTTTTTGTTTTTTTAATGTCCCCCAGTGAAAATCAGTAATTGGACAGAGTGTGTTGACTATTAACTCCTGCCTCTCCTCATTGACATGGCACACTTCTCTCTTCACACTATTTTCTTTTACCAATCGAAGTTGATGTCGCCTCATGAAAATTAAAATTACACTTACAATTAACTTTTATACTACTTTGTGCATTTTTCCCCCTCGGGCACACGGTACAGTACGTACGACCATTGGAATGATCATGCAACAGCAATTAGTCTGTTTCAAATACTTTGCATTTCATTCACATGTTCATCACTCGCATGTAAATATTATATACCTTTAGTATAGCTGAAGGGTTGGGCATCGATATCAAACATGAGAATCGATTATATTAGGGCAATTATCGTTATGAATTGATAATCTCAACAACAGTTTTTCAACAAAATCAAGATCTGATACAGCATCAATGTCACGAGTTATTAAGGTTAATTTTGATGACAAAACATTTGCAATGCAATATTGTAGCTTTCTTTATTAAACTAAATATTTCTTCCATGGTCTGCAGTATGCGACACTATTGAATTTTACTCAGAATCTGCTGCTGCCAGAGCATGGAGAAGAGTCTGGTTGATTCCTGGTCATTTCGTGAGATCAATGTTAATAAAAATTAATGATTCCGTCAAATCGGATATGGACTAGATTCGGACGCACATGTGCAGTCGACAAATCACCCATTAGAGATAGTATGTTTTAATAAAATTATTTTTATTATAATATCAGAATCATCTATAAATTTTCTTATGAAATTAATATTGATAAACTTGATATCTTTGCCCATCTCTCTGCGCTTACTACCTATATCGTGACGGTGAGCATCATAACCAGTTTATTCAGGTCTTCAAAACATATTTACTATTATAATTTTATAAACTAAACCGGGTAACCTTTTTCAAAACACCCCAAAAAATGTTACTGGTCAACTTTTTAACATATTAAAGTTAACATAAAAACTCAATTTAACATAACATTTGCAATTGTTATACCTGTTTTTGAGACCACAACTTTATTTCATGTCTGTATCGCGTAATGTAGGCTACTGACGACACCATGAAGTGTAGCAAGATTTTTAGAATCAATCGTTGATTTTATTGATTTTATAACAAGTCTGGTTATGACTTATGAGTTGTAACAGACTTGTAGGTATTTTTTGTTTCCATTCTCTATTAGCTGTTACAAGTCGATGACTGTTGGCCGTTGGGGTTTGGAGATGAAGTTGCATTTAATGTGTATCTTTCACTGTTTGACAAAATGAGGAACGTTATTAAATATAAACAAGTTATATGTGATTTTTATGCTTCATATAGTTGCATAAATTATATTAACTATAATTCAAAGTGTAATAATATATGAATATGATATCACTAGAAAAACTTCCTTATAAAATTGTAGGCTAACAAGCACAACTATTATTAGTACATACACCATGTACTGAATATTGTTACACTAATAGTTTTGAACATACTTTGTTTCAACTGTATAATATTTAAATAATATACTGATGTTATAAACACAATAAATACACTTCATATAATATTGTATTGCTTCATAGTATAGTCTAGAAAGCAAAAATAGCATATTTTGTAATATGACTGTAATCTTTGTTAATAAGTACAGTTAACTTTTACAAATGCTTAATTAACTAAAATTAAGTAACTTTGTCAACATAGCTTTTTATATTATAATTTGTTAAAGTGTCGACGCAATTGATAATACAATCACAATTCAAAATTGTAATCATTCATAGCCTTTTAAACACAACAATCATGCATTTTAATATGATGATTGTAGTGACCTTGGATACAGCTGTATAATAAAACTGTTGAACCTAATGATGAATTGGTGTTACTTCTTACAAGATGTACGTAATATAATAATGAAACTCTTGGAGTAGGTGAGGTTAATAATGTAAGTAATGTAATGTAAGTTATTGGACTGTACACTGCACTTTTAAATAAAGAAAGGGAAAACTATGTGAAACGTAAACATAACTTCACATAGTTATCTTTATTTAAAAAGTGCAGTAATGTGTTTCACGTAGTTTTTTCATTTTAATAAGTGCAGCGTACAGTCCAAATAACTCATTACATTATTAAGAACAGATGATTGGAAGTTCAAAGGTTAAATTGTAGGGGACCTGCAAATAAACCAGTGATTTCCTCCACTATCTAGAATCTAGATCATGTAATGTATGTATTTATTTATTTATTTATTTATTTATTTATTTATTTATTTATTTATTTATTGGCTTAATTAGCCATTTCTTTTACATTCATGAACATTTATGATACTTCAATTACATTCACCATAAATTTACATTATTGATTAGGTCTAAATATAATGCGAGTTCACAAAATCTTGCCACTTCAAATTTTTCAGAACCACCCCAATACTGCCATGCATACGAATGTTGGCTATTCGCGTATAAAATATGTGAACACTAGATCTATCTGTCATTAAGACAGAACAAGTGATAATAACATAAATCACATTATTATGTTCAATTAACTGATTTGTGAAGAATTCTGGAGATTCTAGACCTTGTTGGGAGATATTGAATGAGCAAACTGTTTTAATGTGGAAAATTGTGCCCCTTTGATTCAATTTGAAGAGGAGCGTGCGCCCCATACCACCCGTAGTAGCGCCACTGAGTTTCAGCTGTAGCACCCTCAAGATAATATAGCTGGGAATTTACAAATGAGATCTATTTTTCTTTTGTCATTGTTATCTAAAGTCGCATGTGGTTGGAAGTGTCCAGCACGGACCTTTCACCTCACCCGTTGCGTCAGTTCGTCCAGCCAGTGGGCAAGGTCTTCAAATTAAAGAACTTTGAAAAGTTAGAAGTTAATTTCTCAAAACAAGAAAAGAAAATAGCTAAGCCACGTTTTCGAACCTTTTAAAAATATAGAAAGTTTCTCGAAAGTCGAAAGGAAGTTCAAAATAAAATCAACTCTAAATAGGTAACCTATACCGACAGTGCTGGCTCAAGTCAGCGAGAGAATAATTCGGGTGGTCCCGGGTTCGAATCCTGTCGAGACCGGCAATCCAAACTGAAGGTTTTTTCCGAGGTTTACCTTAGTCTAAATGTGAATGCAAGGGATTGGTCATCTAAACTTAAACAGTCCTCGGACATCCCTTCACAAATAAATGGGAATGGGTAATTTACCGACAATGCTGGCTCAAGTGTTAAGTGCGAGACTGATTCGGGATGTCCAGTCCCGGGTTCGAATCCCGTCGAGACCAGCAATCCTGACTAAAGGGTTTTCCGTGAGTTTTCTCAGACGTTAATGCGGATGCAGGGCATTAAATAAAAATAAATAAAAAAATAAATTGTATTTAGAGTCTACCCACTCAGTTACATAACTGATTTTCAGTGGGGGACAGTAAATCAAAGCGACTAAGCCTACTCTGTAGGCCCCTTCAAGTCCTCTTCAACAGGCCTCGGACATCCCTTGACAAAATGACCTCCAATAACACGAATATTGAAAAAAATGTAATCTATTCATTCTCGGAAAAATAGGAAGTCCCGAATACTAATCTGTTTAATTCCATATTGTATAAGAGCTGGTACCTGATGTTGGAAAAGTTGGACGAATAGAGGGTATCCACTTATTTTTTTTTTGTATTCTCATGTTGTTTTTACGGTACAATAAGAATAAGAAGCAGTGAAGAAAAGCACAATTCACACAGAGGCACTTCCTAGACTAGTACGCTACGTGTCCAGTGGCGTAGGAACCGGTGGAGGGGTGCAAAACTAACGTGAGTTAAATAATTATCCCAGAATTTTGTAGTAAATATGCACATACACTTATACAATTCGACAGTCACTTAGTTGGTAAAACAAATATCTTTGCCTGTATTCTTCGTCATTAGATAAAAAATTAGGTTGAAATTTGTCCACTTCACGTTATTTTTTTTTTAGTTTTTTGATCACAGATAGTTGCTGTAAAACATCGTTTACAGAGTCCGAGTGTAGTTAAAACAAATAACTGGTATGGTAAAAAAAATCTCCTTCGGCGAAAGGGCTTCCGGCGGCTGGGACTTCGTCCCAGACACCAGCTACCGCACACAAAATCTGCTAATAAGTTTGCCCCCCCCCCCCCCCACAACTTTCAAAACGTTCCTACGCACCTGTCGTGTCTGTTCGTGATCAAGTATAAGTGATCGTAGCTTGCTAAAGCCCATCGCCCCCTTTCCCATCTTGTAGTCTCAATTGGGTTTTGGTAACTTTTACATGAGTTTAGCGGGTATTTCGGAGAGAGAGATTCAAAATGAAAACCAATTTCCAATTTCTCCTCCCGCCACTTCTTCTTGACCAATGGCGTGCAAGTCTTCCCCTCCAAAGCGCGCTACCCCACCTTCGTTTCACGTCTTCAGTCTCTCGACTGCTGGAGTTCTACGGTACTACGATCACAGAAGTTTCGAACGAACTTACCGGCGCTGGCATCTCCGATTGCTGTTTTACTCGGGAAGTGATTGTGCGTTACCAAAGTGTTTACAATGCTGGACATATTGAAGGTTATTCCCGGGCTAATACGCTGGAAACGTATAGGCATCGACAACATAGTGTTCCGTCTACATGTGCTAACAATGAGCCTGCTTCTAGTCGCGACATGCCTCTTGAGTTCGAAGCAGTATTTCGGAGACCCAATTAACTGCATGACCAAGTCGGGTGTACCAGTGAATACATTGAACAGTTATTGCTGGATGTTTTCTACGTTCACTGTGGAGAAACACTTGGAAGGTAAGATAAAGACAAGATAGTCATCTCGGTTGAGATATAGTTGAGATAAATTGATAGGCCTACCGGTACTTTTGCAGTTGTGATGTACCAACTTTTTAACACAGCGATTTTAGGGGAAAAGCATACGTTGGGGGGGAAGGGTGAAGCGCGTATGTTTTACAATATTATTATTAAAAAATCGCTTGTTAAAAATTTGGTACATCCCAAAGGCTGCAATGTACCGAGAATTGTTAGGTCAGGTTAGGTTACAATGCCTCAGCCTATGACGCAGTTCTATCCGAATACTTCCAGTATACTATTGAGTTTAGAACATACCCAGAACCCAGTACTGACAATAATACAAATATTCTAGTTCTTGGTTTCGATTTGACATCATCAATCGTCGGTGTTAAAATAATGACTTCCGTTGTCGCATTCCGTCTAGATATGCATTCGTTCTAGAACAAATTGTAATAGGCTACTCTTCTATGGCCTTGTCGAGTGAGCTGACTCCATTAGCCTATTGTTGGCCGAACTCGACTAAATTGTTAAACAATTGCAATAACTAACATTTTTTTGTCGTAGGGCTATTTATTGCTTTCTCACATAAAGGTACCGACTACGATTTCGAATCCAAGCATGGATATTCACCTGACTTGCCTGCCTGCAGGGTGCAGCTCTGCTTTCAACTTTCAAGACTATAATCATGAGATCTGACTGATTCGCAGTAGTCTAACAATTAATACATATTAATATCATCCGTCGTATTATCCATAATTTTAAATGGGCAGTCTTTCAAAGAGGCCTAATTATCCGAATAAGCCTGATTCCGCGAATCATCCCTACTGGATGTACCGGGACTTTGACCCAACTGGTGGCGGATGGGTCGGTGAGGCGATTGCCCCCCCCCCCCCCCCCCCCATGAGATTCCAATTTTGATTGCGTGTAGCCAATTATTTTCCATTACCTATTATGCCATTTTCATTTTGTAACGTGTTTTTAAGCCTTTGAAAGTTGCAACTTTGCCAAATTTAAGGGGCAAAAGCGTCTAGAAATTTCGAACAAACTCTGTACTGGTTTTCCAAACCGAAATCCCCCCCCCGTCCTAGACTACGCTACTGCTTCCAAGTTCGTCGATACGTTTTTTAATTATCTGATTATCTATCTATCTCCCTCCATGAATCAGCGGTAGATCCGCCACTGGACCCAATTTAAAATTGTGATATATGAAATAATGAGGAATAATAATTAAGCTTACAACTCCTGCAGGCTCAACTACATTTTCTATAGTTGGTTTACAGATAACACTTACTATACGTAACCGTAGACACAAGAACAGTTGAGTGGCAGTGTCACGCACACTATTATAAATTTATAATATGTTATGTCTATCCTTCACAACTCTTCCACAGATAAGTCGTCGAATAAAACAACATCCCCCCCCCCCCCCCTACGCTCACATATTGCTATGCTGGGTCTTTCCAGAACTCACATTACAACAACTTTGAGAAGTCAAATCAGCATTTTTTATTTTTTACGCAGCGAAATCGAAACAACAAACAACACAAACTGAGTAGGTGTAGCCATAATAGTCAACAATAACAAAACGCGCATAATCTTTCCAACTTCAGATAAGCAGAACTGTCTAGTGTCTAGCTGCTTTAGCACATTGTTAGTTTGTAAATAGATTTTCAATTTCACAATCGCGGTTCGTTCAGACGCGAGCGTGCTTATAGCGTCAGGTTTCAAATTACTGCATGTCCGGCATTCTTTGCAATACGATGTGGACGGTGTCGTATGTCTCTACTCGAGAACGAAGCACATGCGAGTGCGACTAGTGTTGCAGTTAGAAGTGTTGATATTTGTAGATAAAACTGTTTAGAGAGAGACACCGCCTCGCTCGCTACATAACACTTGGCTTTGATATGATAGCATCACCAGAAACCAGACACTAGGCCAGACCAGCACGTTTCTCCTACATGGTTACATGGTTACTTTAGTTTATAAAATAAAGTTTTATATCACTTTATTCATTCATTTGTTTGTATTAGTATTCGTAGTTTTAGGGCGCTTTAACAGCTAAGATTATTCGCGCCAAGATAAAACAATTTCTATAAGTGTGAGTTACCAGTTACCACCATGTATAGTAAGGGAATACGCGGGGGGACAAGGGGTGGACAGGCCTGTGCTGGTCAGAACCAGCCACAAGCATATGGGGAGGGCAGGGGTTCCCCCACGTCGTGGTCGTCTTTGTTTGTGTCATCATCCGTCCGTGTTGTCATTGTCGTCGCCGTCGGGGAGGTAGTCAAAGGGAAGGGGAAAGTTTCCCCGACGACGACCCAGAGCTCGCCATTAGTTTCAGGGAGTGAAACTCCCCTACTCACGGGCCAAACCACGAGAAGGTTGCGAGTTGGACTTGGAAAGTCACCGTTTCCTTGGTTTATTTGCATTAGCCATTAGGGGCGCATCCAGTGGCGTAACTACTGCCCGGGCTGCCCGGTCAATGCCCGGGGCCCTGATATACCCCTTGAGATATTACCGATTTTTATATTTTCCTTTAATATCGTAAAAAATAGTGAATACACATTTTTGAGTTGGAATAGGATTTCACTTTCCAATATCTTACGCCTTTGATGAGTATTAGCAAATAGGTGTGGGGCCTAGGCTTGTGGAGTTTCGAAGATCCTAACATCTACCGATGCTGTTTCGATTAATTTACAACGAATCAACTCGGACATCTCCCAACCCAAGCCCATACGCTTATCAACAATGCAAATTGGTGAACTCAAAAAATGTCGGGGAAAATACGAAGAAACTAAAAAACAGCTGAAGAACTTGCTGCCTTATGGTATGTGAAGCCAGTTTTTGCTAATAAGCGTGCCCGAAAAACCAAGCGACACTTCGATGAGTATGTGTGAGGACGAGAGACTGACTGACGGGGAAGCTCGCTTTCGAACAGTTGTGTACTACAGCTGCCTGCCTGGACATCATAATCTTCCAGCTCAGTGAGAGATATTCAAGTTTCCATCGAGTGTTGTATGTCTTTCAAGCCATCCATCCGCGAGAACTGCACAACTGAACGACGAGTTGACGGAATACCAATGTCATCGACTTAGCTGATCAGTGATTTCACTGTACAGTGTTGTCTAAAAGATGGCATCACAAAATGTTCGTCCGTGAAAGACCAAGCACAAGTAATTCTAATAGAAAATTTCGCTCTTTCTTCCAGTTTTTCCGTTGTGTGTACTGTACTGATACTTTTTTTTAGCAATCCCCGTTACAGTTACCACCGCTGAAAGATCTTTTTCAAAATTAAAAATAAAAAAGTAAAAAAAAAAACTTAGAAGTTAGTACGATGGGGCAAGAACGTTTGCGTGGATTGAAACAAAATCTAGACGGAAAATATTTTAGGCGAGTTTTTCACTTTTTAACACTTAAAAAAAGTAGGGTATTCCTAATTCGGGATTTTTTGAGCGGGGGGGGGGGGGTACACTTTAGTTTTTTGCCCTGGGGCCTCAGATTTGAAGTTACGCCACTGGGCGCATCAACCGTTAGGTCATAATGCGCTACTCTAGCTTAGGGGATATCGGGAGGAGGTGTCCATGCATGGTCAGAACCAGCCACGGGTATAGATGGAGGAAAGGGGGCTTTTCACGTGGCGGTCGTCATAGGCTTTGTCATCGTCATCATACGTTGTATCATTAAATAAATAAATACATTGGTATTAAGAGTCTACCCAGTAGGTACCCACTCAGTCATACAACTGGTTTTCAGTAGGGGGCATGAAACCAAAGCGACCAAGCCAACACTGGAGGTCGTCAAGGGAAAAGGGGTGGTCTCCAACGATGGTTGCCAGAGCTCGCCTCTAGTTTCGGGGAGTAATATACACCGCTCTTACTTGCTGATGTTTGCGAGGTGGACTTTTTTTCGCCATGCTCTGGGCTAATTCTACTTCGGGCATTCTACCTTGGTTGCAGTGCAGTGCTTCTTTAATTTTGTTAGAACGCAGTTATACGTGTACCACTACTAACCATTTGAAAGATCTATGGTGTCCGTGTATCACTATCTTTTTATCTGGTTATTTTTATTATTATATAATACATCGCTATTACTTGAATCATTCCAATTCCATAATACAACATGTTTTTCTTGTTTATATTATGGAAATCAATCCAGAAATATTACAAAATCCATTTTAGTCCAGTATCGAACCCGGGTCTCCCAATTGTCGGTTATACACTTAAACTTTAGCAATTACTTCAGTTGTTACAATCATTACAATCACGAATTTATGACTTGAATTCATATTTGTATTTATTTATTTTATTTATATATTTATTTATATTCATATCAACCTTATCTTTCTCCTCATTTAAATGCACTACGGTACCTTTTATATTCAAGAAAGACTGTTCTACTGCAGACCATGTTAGACTAGGCCAGTTTTAAAAAAATTCGAACTTTGTGGCCCGACGTGTTAAAAGCTGCCAACAAAGTGATTTGAATAGATTTATACACTCTGAATCCGAAAAACATTGTTGGCAATCGCTATTTTCACTTTTTATACCCTTAAATCTTAAGGGTTGGTTTTGGTAATTAAATCGCAGAATCCACAATATATTAACATAAAAACTAAAACAAAATACATAATATATACTGAGCAAAGATTAATTGGATGAGCGTAGCGAGCGTAGCGAGCGAAGCGAAGATTCCATTTCACTACACTGGAGAAAAAAATCCGGATTTTTTTTTTTTTTTTTCTTTCTTTCTTTTTTTTTGTATTTTTGTCTGTTTGTTAGCACGATTCCGGCTAAACCGATACTCCGATTGCGATGAAATTTTATTGAGACCTTCAAAATCTCTGAACTTAGAACTGCCACGTTTTTGAGCACAATCAAAAAAAAAATTCCCATAAAAATCGCAATTTTACGTTCTTTTTTTCGATTTTTAAAAAAATTCTTCGATTTATAATACCTACACGCTTTGTCCGATTGTAATGATTTTTTCACAGAACCTTTATTTTATGAATTTATATATTCGTGGAAAATTTAAGCGCAATCAAATAATTATTTCTCATAAAAATCGCAATTTTAGGGGTTTTTTCTTTTTTAAAACAATTCTTTGACAAATAACACCTACATTCTTTATCCGATTGTAATGATTTTTTCACAGAACCTTAATTTTATGAATTCATATATTCGTGTAAAATTTGAGCACAATCAAATAATTATTTCTTATGGAAATCGAAATTTTACGATTTTTTTCTTTTTTAAAATTACGATTAATTAAAAAAATTAAAAATTAAAGTTTATTTTTTATTTATTTTAAATTATTTAAAAAAAAATCATCAACTTAGTAATGATTTTTTCACAGAACAGAAAATTCACATAACACATAACAGCTCAATGCACCAATTACGCTCATCCAACAACGCGGCGGGACTTTAGCGTTTTCCTAGTTAATGCAATAAGCCAGTTCAAACTTCCGAATAAATTAATTATTGAGGTGTAAAACAGGGGTGCAATAATAAAATATTGCCAGTTTAATTAAGTGTATGCAATTACTGTGCAACGCTGTGTATCGAGAACTACTCAACGAAAATAATTCACGTTCCCATGCATGTATGCTCGATACCTGTGGAATGCAATAAAGTTTTTTCAAAGAAGTGTGCCAAAATACCAATATTACAAATAATATCAAACCGCACTCCCACAGTGCCACGCCGTGTCACTTTGCGACGAATGCTCTCTGCTGACTGTGCAAACCAATGGCATCAGTGCGCTTGTATTTCAAACGTTTTTATTTTATGTTGTTTTGGTAACAAGGGGGAATTTAAGCTTGTGATCTGATGAAATAATCTTCAATTATGTTAGCAGTAGACAATAACAAGAAATAATTTCCCTTTACATATTGTTTGGAACTTCAACAAAATCACTGGATAAAATAATTATTATTTAAAAATTATTTCTTGAACAATTAAAACCATATAACTCTGATCACAACAGCACACACAGGCTTAGTATTTTTGAGTTGTCAATCAATTCCTCCGAGTTTTCTGAGTAGCCGCCCAACAAGAGTTCGATGAATATATTATTATCTCTACTATCTAGAGATTCCGGAATACACTTGAAAATTTCTTTTTCACTGACTACCAATGATCGAGCACCGGCCACCGATTATTCAACGATAATATATCTGCGCGTATGTGAGTAACAACGTGAACAATGCACATCAGTTCTTCGTCGAAAGGTTTTGATTGGTTAATAAATGTGTATATAATCTTCGGCGGTACCAATCCATCAAACTCAACGACGCTCGTATTTTGTCGCACAAAATAAATAATGTTGATCTTCTTAACTCCTACCTTTAGAAGAACGAATGCACGTATTTACAAATCTTTTGTCTCATGCACGATTTTTGGTAGAAATTTCCTTGGCATAGTATAGCATCTTCTTTGGGGCATTTTGCTTCAACTAACAGCTCAAGGTAGCGACTCCAGTGAGATACTATGATTAAATTTACCGTCACATCGTAGCTCGCTCACTAATCACACCATAGCGCTAATGCTACCATTGTTGCAAGAAAGGATATTGTTTTTCTGCACTTCTCTACGAAAATACACTTAGCACTTTAGGTGCATGAACACCAATCGAGCGGTGGTGTTTTGCATCTTCTAAAATACTCACTCATAGATTTTGTTTCAACATTGATAAGATTTTAATTTATAAATCTTTTCTGAAAAACATGCAGTGATTTGTCAAAAAGTAGTGACTCTCCGCTATTTCTATACATCTCACTCCCAGAATTGTTCGATGTCGTACTAACTGGGTTGTCTGAGAGGCTGAGGATGAAGAAGTGGAGGGCTTAACGGGGGAGGGGGGGGGGGGGCTGATAACAACCGGCTCCTTTTTTTTTTACTTTTTGAAACGAGGCGATTAATGTTAGTCATATTAGTAAAATCAGAGTAACATATTCGGATGCCAATGAGTTGTCTCAGACAGAACATTTTTGGTAGTATCAAAATATATCGGAGAATATTTAATGTCATGAGCAGCTTGTCTAACCTTTTATTTTCCTTTGATAGTAACATTTTCCAAATCTTCTTGGTTTACATTGTTGCAGAATATGCATTGCATTGCCAACTGGATAGTCTGTTAGCCTATAAAGAAAACAATCTACAATAATTGAGTAAAATCTACTTGATAGATATAGAACGGACAATATAATGGGTATTATTGTCAGGCCGTCGAAACCAAAATTAATGTAATAATCTATAATTTTGTATATTGTGTAATAAAACACATAAGGCAATTTAAAAATATATTGTCGTCCTCTATTATATAATAGTCAGGCGCGGTTCTATGGGCAGCTGTTTTGCTATTTTTATTACTTACGGCATGGTAGTGGTCAAAATCATTTTCAGTAAACACAAGAAATAAAACTTCCCATTATCTGCTACAATAAATAATTTCAGCATTACCGCACTGAAAGAACTGTTATGTTGATACAATCAATCATATTGTGTTAATCTTTTTTAATTTCGACAAGCAGGTCGCTGGCGTAGGCTAACGTGTAATCGTTCACTGTATTTTTTTGTGTCATATGAGTGTATATAATTATAAAGGCCTATAAAAATATGTTAACCATGCAGATTAGTTGTGAAAATGTTAAAACCACCCCGTCGATTCTTGCAGCGCTATAGGCCAAGAGACTGCCCACCCCACCCTGTTTTTCGACGTAGTAATAATAATTATGCCATAATTAAAACAGTATTATTCATTGTCATTAGTACAGTCAAACTCGCCCTGAACATCAGCAAAGCCTACAACTGCGAGGCGCGAACCACAGCACAAGCAGTCACATGCATGCGCCTCGCACTGATCACGTGATCCGTACGATCGCTGTGATTGGTTCCGTGGTCGCGCGCTAGGCTCCGCCGTCCCCAGGATTATTACACTTTGCGATCTTGTTTCAGTTATTACACAATATCTAAACTACCTATATTGAATACATTGATTGCACCCTGGCCACGAGTAGTTTTTGATGTTTTGTGGAAAAAATCTCATCTCAATCTTTTACCGTTTACTTGCAATGAAGTGAAACATTTCTTTAGTGCTCAGCAAAAACTTGAAAACTTTGCGTTCGAACTGTTTCGAGGGCCCATTTCTTGTGTAATTTCGATACAATCTGAAAATCTGAATTAGCCAAATTCTTGAAAATACTTTTTTCTACCAATTGATTTTTTTAAAGTTTATTCTAGGAGAATTATCTCACTATTTATGAATTATTAATAATTATTGGGGAAAATGTTACTTTTAGGGGGTTTTGGGGGGTTTTGGGGAGTAAATATCCAAAATATACATTGCCAACAATGTTTGTCGTATGCAGGACATTCTTCTGAGTAGGAATAACTTTGGTGTCAGCTTTTAACACCCCGGTACACCACTATTGAGAAGGAGACACATTTTTTCAAAACTGGCCTAGCCTATGTCTTCTCAACACAGTCTCACTGTTTATCAAACTCTTGTCGGGAATCCCATGGCGTACATATTATCGGTGGTGCAATCGGAACTGTCTGTCGCACAGGACTGTCGACTTTGGGGGCCCGTCGTCGGGGAACTTTCCTCTTTGACTACCTCCCCGACGGCGACGACAATGACAACACGGACGGATGATGACACAAACGGAGACGACCACGACGTGGGGGAACCCCTGCCTTCCCCAATCCCCATACGCTTGTGGCTGGTTCTGTCCAGCACAGGCCTCCGCCTGTCCACCTCTTGTCCCCCCGCGTCACCCCTTACGTCCTACCCTTCGTCTCGATTAGCCAAGTTGCATAAATATGAGACGTAAGCAATATCCAATCAAATCAACAGAGTATGTGGTCGGCGTCATCATAAAGAAGCTGGGGACTGTTCAAAAACTTATTTGTGGGTATTGTCTTTCTGCAGGAGAGGTGGGGAAGGAGGTCGCCCACCCAGGGGTAGCCACCCATGTACCCAGCGAGGACAAGGTCATCCACCAGAAGTACTATCAGTGGGTCAGCGTGGTTCTCTTCTGCTTGGCCTGCCTCTTCTACTTGCCGTACTACATCTGGAAGACGCTGGAGGGCGGCATTGTGCAGATGCTGGTGGGCGAAGATATAGGTAAGCACTGTATGCCTTTACTGTATGACCTACAAGAGTAAACTGCTACCTCTGTGTTACCGACCGTCAGCGGGTGACTTATTATTTGACTAGGATATTCATTCTTATACCTCTAAAATCAATTCAGAAATTGCAACATCTAAATCCAATTCTGTCCTCTACTCGCAATCCAATCGGGCATATCTTATAGTTCTACACCTTCTGGTAACTCGCTTGTTTCTTCCTTGGAGCATGATTCCCTCCCCGTCCCCCGTCAACCCCAAAGTAATTTTTGTTTTCTTACATGAAATATTGTATAGTTGCAGAAATTGTAAAGTTTTGTTGTCCATGCAGAATTTAAAAAAATGACTTCAAAATCGATTCGCATAGATAGGTATGAAATACCTCATTTATATTTCTAGAGCGTTCAACCCGTGCTGGTAGGTTATGCTATGCATAAGCATGAAGATGCGTCTTCTAAACGAACGCATTGTTGCGATGGCGAGGGTTTAACTCTAGTAATATAAACGGGGCGTCTTAGTCACAAAGTAACCCTCTCAAAATGTAAGATCAATCTATTTACATTTTTTTCAATTGTCATGGACGGTCTCAATATTTTTTTTTCGTGTGCCTCCCAGAATTCTCCCTGATGGAAAACAAATGGAGCGCAGAGCGTAGAGACAAGTTGGTCGACTACATGCTCGGGCCTCGCCTACACCACCGAGCCATGTACTCCCTCAAGTACACCCTGACAGAAATACTCAACATCTTCAATGTGGTAAGCAGCTTTTGATGTTATTAATGCTACCAGTACGGCAAAAATGTGTTTATTGTAAAACTGAAGTCGTGGATTGGTAATGAAGGTCTAGCATTATCCGTTGTTTTTTTTTGTTTTTTTACTGAAAACTACTATATTATACCTTTTTGGTTAGGATTTAGGCTCAAAATGCTTGACTAGGGTGGAGGTGCACGGTATTCTACAGTAATGTTTGCCTGATTGTTATTGGTGGAGGTGCCGGGTAATCTATAGTAATGTTTGCCTGATTTTTATTGGTGGAGGTGCCGGGTATTCTATAGTAATGTCTGCCTGATTGTTATTGGTGGAGGTGCCGGGTATTCTATAGTAATGTCTGCCTGATTGTTATAGGTGAATGTGGCGGGTATTCTTTAGTAATGTCTGCCTGATTGTTATTGGTGGAGGTGCCGGGTATTCTGTAGAAATATCTGCCTGATTGTTAACAATATTTCAATATTTAGATAATAGGCCTCTAATATCAATTTCATATAATTATTATACATTAGAGCCAAGATCATCTTATGCATCACTTTTCCGTCTGTCTGTCTGTCTATCTGTCTGTCTGTCTGTCTGTCTGTCTGTCTGTCTGTCTGTCTGTCTGGTCTGTCTGTCTGTCTGTCTGTCTGTCTGTCTGTCCGTCGTCCGTCCGTCCGTCCGTCCGTCTCGTCCGTCCGTCCGTCCGTCCTGTCTGTCTGTCTGTCTGTCTGTCTGTCGGTCTGTCTGTCTGTCTATCTATCTATCTGTCTGTCTGCTCGTCCACATGCTTGCGTGTCTCCGATTGACGGGTGGTTTTTGTTGGCACTGCCCGTCAACAAGGAGATCATGGTTTTGATGGTACTCAGGGGGTCAGAGGACAGTACTAAGACAGGTGTAACTGGAAGTTCTTGATAATCGGCACCTTCACCAAAGACAGAAATGGAAAGGTTTTAATTATACGGGTAATAACGGTCACGCTCTTTACTTTGGTACTCCCGTAGTGGTATGTTGAATAAGTTTTAGAACACCTTCACCCTACAACATTAATTTTTAGAAATGTATTTTAGAAACCTACTGAATCGTTTGAGTATGGAGTCCTTATATAAAGTGGCATGGCCAATAATTGTTCGAATACGCCTGGTCCTACCGTACAGTACTGTTGCGCATGATTTACAACGCTTAAATACAACAAGATGTTTGATAGTCACGTGTGATGTTTGGGACGTACCATTCTGATTCTTCAGTGGTTTCATTGGAAGTCGTTGCACACTTCTCAGTTCAACTGGCAATCCAATTATCTTAGACCTATACTCTCTCTCTCACAGATCGGCCAGATATACTTCCTGAACTGCTTCTTGGGCCAAGAATTCCTCTTCTTCGGCCCGCTAGCCGCCCAGAGCTACTTCAGCAAGACGGGCGACCCGATGTCTCGTCTCTTCCCAAAGGTCGCGAAGTGCACCTTCGAGGACTACGGCCCGGCCGGGAGTGTCCAGAACAACGACGCGTTGTGTGTCCTCCCCCTCAACAACATCAACGAGCGCGTGTTCGTCATTCTCTGGTTCTGGTTGTTCTTCCTCGGCATCGTATCCATCTTGGCTGTGATCTACCGGATGTTGCTGCTCACTCGGTGCGCGCGTGTCCTCATCCTCTCCTGGTACGCTGAGTTTGTCGACAAGAACAAGATTGAGCTCGTTGTCGACGAGTTTCACTTCGGAGACTGGTTCCTCCTCACTCTCATTGGTAATAACTTGAACCAAGTGATATTCCAAGACTTGATCGAAGCCATCGCTGCAAGGTTGAATAAAGAAAGGTATGACCACAACTTGATACCACTGGTGACCTTTAGTGAAAACGAGCACTGCAGTGCAGTTGTGACTGCAGATGCCGTAGCCAGCACCAGTCCACCCGCTGACCAACCTATCATGCGACAACTGATGTCATCCGTGAGCATGGAGGACATGGACCAAGGAAGACTACAGACAGTTGAGCACTTCACCATGAGCATTGACGAAACCAACGATGAAAGTAATACACACAATGGATTAACAAGGAGGAGGATCGGAGACGGGGTAGTCAGAGATAACATATCTGCACATCAGGAGTTGTTTGTTTAAATGCTTCCAATAGAACCATGTGAAGAGATCTTTTGCACATGGAGAAGTCTTCCATCAATATTATGAACTTATCATTTTCATACAGAATAATTTTAAGAGGTGCAAAATATTTTTTTACCTTTACCAAATACCTTATGAGATTAAAATAATTGATACTCAGTCTATCTTAGAAGAGTTTAAAGCGTAGATTGTCAGTGATTGCATTCAGCATCACTGCTATAATTGGTTGTAACATTCCATCTACACGCAAGCCATAAAATGCAGAGAGCTACGCAAGGAGCACGGTATCTTTAGTAAGAGAGACGTGATGCTATGAGGAGGCACGATGATTGTCGTCTCTATTAGATGTTTCATTCAGTTCACAAATGAAATTTTAATTTTTAAAAGGTTTGCATTTTTAGTCGAGTAACGGTATACATGGCTAGTGACGACAGCTGACACACTCTCAGGGATAAAAGTTATTTGGTTGGTTGGACTGGAGTGACGTGCACATGGGCTGCAAAAAAGGATTCTTCCATTGCCAAAAGAGAATGAGACATTCTTAATAATAGTATGTGAAAATATATTATAGATCGCTTAGTCGATACCTGTAACAAGTACAACACTGTATACAACACAAACTTTAAAGTAGAAGTACGTAAATATAGCATTTAAATATTGATTTTTTTTGTAATTTTGCGGTAATTTAGCAAAAACCTACAATCAGAAACAAGGCCTAAGTCAAAAATTGCAAAAAAATGAAAAAAGCAATACAAAAGATTCTGCCCTCAAACCTAAATAAAATAAATAAATTGATTTAAATATTACTTGTGCGTAGTCTACAATTTGGTTATTATGTTGAAGATAAAAATGTATTTATCCATATCTTACATATATTTTATTGTAGTGGACTTGCCCGGTTCTTGCACTTAAATGTAAAATTTCTCTTTTTTGAACTCATTGTTTTAACCAAAGGGTTTATGAAGCAAGTAATGTTTGGATTTAAAACAATGAGTTTAAATGTATGTAAACTTCTTCAGGTAGTCAACAAAAAATAAACATTTTAAATATGGATAAATACTTAATCTCCAAAAAATATAAATCAAATTGTAGATTACGGTACAAATTTTAAAACAATGGATTGATTTAATTTAATTTTGGTTTAAGGTCAAAAATTTTTTTTTTACTTTACCAACGATTTTTAATTTTGTTACTTTGTTACTGCTCTCATGCCTAATATTGTTTTCTTTCCATCAAAACCCTAAAACTTGCTGTTTTCTTGGATTTCTAGTGTAAAAATGGACATGAAAACGATTTAAAATCAACGCAGTTTAATTTTAAGCCACTTTATAATTTTATGTATGGGCCTAAATTGCAATCTATTTCTTTTCTCAGTGGGCATGGGAAAACCTTACTTTACTACAAATAAGTATTATGTAGCGTTTCAAAAAAATATTCGACAACTTCTAGGCCTGTAACCTGAAATGCTAAATTTATGTACTTTTACAGATAAGTAAGTGTACTATCCACTCTCTAGAATACTTAGTCTGGGTGTTATGCCATACTTCCAGTACCAGTATTATTATTATACCCATTTATTGTTGTTGGTATTTACTCAACAATATTGTACTGAGTTGTAAGATAAAGTAATTGTAGTTTGTAAACTTATTTAATGCAACTTGTAAAACATATCAGAAAACTCGGATATCTACATGGTATAGTCTTGTCTTGACCTATTGGTGCTTGGTCTAGTTCATCATTAACACACTATTACCTACCTACTTAAGTGCACCTTAAACTTTTGCTGTCTTGGATATGACAGAATTATTTACATTCCATTTTTCTGACAGTAAGATCAGAACTGAACTATTGTTATGTTGTAGCATTTTGTGTACAATAATACAGATGGGTGTGGTGCATTCTATACAAAACTTAATCTTGGTATATTAATAATATAAACAGAAAATTTATTTATAACTTTTCCCCACCTAACTTCTTTTATTCTGCAGGGTGGTAACATTGTGATACTTAACACCACCAAGTTAAACACACAAGAGAGTTAAATTTAAATTTATAACGCATCTCTTTTAACTATAATTTAATTTTTCTTCACCTAACTTCTTCTGGCCTCAATCCATCTATGAATCAATATGAAGATTATCTATTTGAGCCACACCAATCAGAAACCAATGGATACTATGTTATCTGTAGTATCTATTCCCACTCTGATTTATACAGGCCTACTATTATACTAGCCCGTAATTTGACACCTGTTCATGCTTACTTCTTAGGATGGGGTCGGTTGATAACCTTTACTCTCCCACTCACACCCACGACGATGAATTTGGTCGAACATGTCTGAAGCTGCATGATGGATGTACCTCACATACAGTACTAAACTGGAGCAATATTTAATTTATTCTTGTAATTACCATCTCACAACTAGCCATGGTAAAATCGTGGGCCTGTATACTGTATGTAGGTACGTATGTAGGAACTGTTAAAAGAGGTCACTTTTGTGCATTACAAATTCTTGCTTGTTTGATCTAAATTCTTTGTCCCCAGAATCTGTGTTACAACTTTTTATGTGTATCATATAGTTTTCTACAACACTAAAATCAAATGTACGTAATTTTATAATAGTATACATTGTATGTTGTTGAATTCTATTTTGTATATTGTACTGTGCTCATTTATATATTTTAATAAAGGAAGACCCATTTTGCAAGTAACAGTATTGTACATCACTGCGAGAGGAGAAGGATGATCCGACTTTAAATTCTTAGGAAATTAAGGCTTATATAGCACTCTTTCACAATGGTAACACCACGTTTGATGTGCTTGACAAAAACTGTAAGGCCAAAGTCAATATTATATTATATTATTTATTTGTTTATTTAACGTCTATCTATCCTAAAAATTAAAAAAAACTGATTTACAAAGAAGGACAACTTAATAAATCGAATTTCATAGATTCAGACACCACATTGAACTACAGTAAAGAGTAAATATAAGTAAATATTTGAAATAGTAAGAAGTAACACACACATTATTAACACAACAAATACATTTCTAATATTTAATACAATCGGGATGGATTTTGTAATTTCTAGATTGTATTAAATATTAACAATTCCACCTACGGGAGTGTTTCACGACTATCCAAATCGAGAAACATACATTCCTCATAACACATATTATTACAAAATGTAGATTATTTTATTTTGGAAAATGAGTTTCGATTTAAAGTGGAGAATCCTCCATACACACATGGAGGATCTCAACAGATCACAATAATTGGTAATGTATTCCACTTCTATTCTATGAAAATACATAGATGCCAACTACATACTATAATGAAGTTTATATAATTTATTCGTTACATGATTCTAATTACATAATTTAATATTAATTGATAGATTTTATTCTTTGTATGAATGGCACTGAATGAATACATGTTCACATTGCTTTGTATTTTAAATATAAAAAAACAACAATCAGCCGCGTATTTTAATAAATAAAAATAAATATGAAATATAAAAATGGAGCGGGAAGAGTTAAAGCTGTGGGGTGTACAGATTGTATATTGGTGAGAGTATAGAATTTGTGTGAAAAATCATAGTCTGCAAGGCTTAGTAATGAATATGCAAGATTTAAAAGTGTTTAATATTTTGGAAACACGATATTTGTAAGCATATCCACAGTATGGCAAAATAATTAATGATATATTTAAAAAAAATTGCATATAAAATTATGGTAAGGGATGTATAGTCAACCCAAAGTATGTTTTTTTGATTTTTGAGTTTAAGTTAACTTTTTTAGAAAAGTTTTGGGCTCTAAAGCGAAATGAATATTATAGTCATTAACAAGGGTTAATCTTGGAGAAAATGAATTTGGACTCATTCTATACTCAAGCATTCAATCAAGCGAAAGATTAAAAAATTGGCTTGTGTTTTGTTAAACTCTAAAGTAATTGACCAGTAATTTTTTTTGAGTTGTTGAGTGAAATTTTAACGTTTTTGACCATCGAAAAGTCGGCTGGCGACGTACCGACAAACTCTACTCTATGCGAACAATTAGGCGATGTGAAAAGTTGCTTCCAATTATAATATCTAAATTATGCCGAACTTGAAGACTCTACTTTTTTTTACAAATTTTTGTATTTTGGGTAGACTTTACAGCTGGCCGTGTAGGAGCTTGGGCGGCTGTCGACCATCAGAAGAAGTCGACCGTCCGACGTACCGAACATAACCTCACTCAGGAAACGAATTATGGCGTCGTGAACACGAGATTTTCTTTCCATATTAAGGTAATATCTTAAATTTATGCTCAATAAATGATAATCTTCCATCAAAATAACTATTCGACACAATGACGTATCCTCTACAACTGTTTTATTCTTCCTAGAAGTGTTAAAATGCTGGTTTCCAAGTCACGAACGAGACCGACGTGCAGTCCACAAAATTGTTTAATTATTCCTGCTGTAAGTACTTTTTGATTATGGTTCGGCCTAGGCCTGGATATTATTATTATTATAGGGTACGCCTAGGCCAATTTTACATATTTTTATCGTTATAGGCCGGCCTAAACTTGCCGTGGACCCTAGGGCCTCCGGTAGGGCTAGCCTAGGGCTTAGGGAACTCTTTCGGTTGGTATGGACAGTTTTTGATCAGTAGGTACTTTAGATTTAAAATAGCGACGTGAAAGGTTTTGTAGGTACTGAAGATTTAAAATAGCGACGTTAAAGGTTTTGTAGGTACTACTTTAGATTTAAAATGGTGACGTTAAAGGTTTTGTAGGTAGGGCCTAGCCTACATAAAAAAAACTGTCCATACCAACCGAAAGAGTACCGGGCCTAGGGCCTAGGCCCCTAGCAGTGCTGAACGGCTGAACATAGTCCTAGGCCTACGTCTAGGCCAACATTACCTTGTTTTCGTTTTGTTTGTTACTTTCATTTTCTATGTTACGTTCCAAATTAATCCTCAACCAGATCGTTATATAGCAAAGCCATCCTGTTAGTACCGGCATTGTACCGGTGGCGGTAGGCCTACTGTATTTGCCCCTACCTAGCTAACCCTACCATTTCTACAATTAGGTCGCAGGCCTATAAATATTATTTAACTAGGCCTACCTGTAAGGCCTACACATAAAGTCGAGCTGTAATTTGAATATGTTATTATAGCTTGGACCTTGACAGCAGAGGCCTCGGCTCCATGGGTGCTCAGGTCAGGACACTTAAGCCTATTCTGTTTCTATTCGTCGAGCTAGCTTGTCGAATTTTGAAATAAGAAGTGACAAATGCGATTCTGTTTGGTTAATGGTTATCGATATCAAAACATTGCGATATCTCGCTCGAAAAAAGTGACAACTTCTCACCGAATATTTTTTTCGTGAGAAGTCAATACGGCTGTGATTGGTCGAGGATCGGCAAAGGACAGGCTTGGATTGGTTCGTGAAAACTGGTGGAAACTACGACGCGTACTACGCTTTGTGGCCTTAAAAACTCGACGACAACAACAACATAACAAACAAATTCTGAATAAGGCCGCGTTCACATAACTTTGGTTAGTCTTAAGAAATTGTTATTGGTTGTTATGGTAACAAGAAATCCGATATCCTGATTGGTTAGTAATGTTTCAGTGGCCTGTCATAATGAAGTTACTCCTTTTCATTGGTCGTCGTATAAATAACAAAACGTCTGATTGGTCCATCGTAAGAATTTTGTTTTTGTTATAACAATTTCTTAAGACTAAAACGTAAACAATTTAACACGTATTTCCTATCCCCTTATAACTAAACCAATTAGTGTGAACGCGGCCTAACTAGGGCCTACTTTCCATTGTAGCTTGAAGGTGGTTTAATCATCTTCTATGCAAGTATTTTACGTAAGCTGGGCATATTCCAGTACATTTACGCCTGATATTCCAGTTTTATTTTGGTAAACGGACACCATAACCTAACTTTATAACCCACATTATGACCCACATGTTTGCATGTTCCGTAATTATTTCCATCGCCTATATTCTGCTACCGGTAGTTGAATTGTTCTACATTTTTAAACCATCATAATTTACATATTTCCACGAGGATACTACAATTTTATTCATTTTTAAAACAAATCTCGTAAAGATATTCGAAGCGCAAATCTAATTAGGCCTATAACCCCACTTTTTATTTTATAGCGGGCATTTTAAATTCCAACCTCCTGATTGGCCAAGAGGTTTCACTATTCGAAATCTAGAACTTCCGGTTAACATTGATCTCGAATTGTAATCAGAATAGCACGTTTTAATAAAAGTGAGATGAGATGAGATGCTTTCGAAAAAGTGACATCTAACAGTTCTCGAATTAAAACAGAATAAGGGTCCAGGGGATAAAGCACCCCTCGGATTTTGTGTGTGTGATCTGAATTTTAAAAAAAAACAACGGTTTATGCCCGTAGGCTACAATAACAAAGTGTTGAGCTATCTACATTTACAAACACAGATTAGGCTAGTTACCTAGGCCTACCTAGTTTAAAGATCAGAGTTAAGTTATTTTTGGTAAATCTTGCAAGTCTGATGGAAAATGGTAGGCCTACTGTGGGTTGTGACTAAATTGTAGAAATTGTTATGTGGCATTTTCTTGTTTTGCAAATAACAAATGATAAATCTACACCCATAAAATATAGGCCTACTGGTAGACCATTCCTGTGCATGCCTGAACCGAAACGAAATTAAATGTTTAATATATTTTCAATTTTAGAGAGGCTAAAATGATTCAACAGTATCAGTAGTGAATAGGCCTACAGGGTGCGGTGGAGCGATCGTCATCCCCCCCTCCTCCTTGAGATTCCTATTTTGATTGCGCAGCCAATTATTACCATCAGCTATTATGCCATTTTCAATTTTGTAGGCCTACGTGTTTTCTAGCCATCTAAAGTTGTAAATTAGCAAATTTTCTCGCCTTCGACGGAGTGCGGCGCTAACGGCCAAAACTTTTAAACATAGGCATACCTTGGTTTTGTAAAACCATACTCTCTCTCCCCCCCCCCCCCCCTAGATACGTAGATAGTTTTCGTTGTAGGTACCCCTACCGTACAATTATTATGTGAAAATCTTGATAATGAATCCCATAAATCAGGGCTATCCGCCACTGAACAAACTATACCAAAATCATGACAATTCACACCTGCTAATTTCATTAGGTACCTACCGGTACTGATTTAGTAATAGTTACCGTACACTAGGTCTACCTACACTAAACAATGCAGCAAAAATGTTTTAGAAAATCACTGACGGCAGCCTTCAAAATGTTAGTGAAATATTTCAGCACCCCTAGGAATTAAGAAAACCTGGTGCCCCTGCTTGACAGTATGTGATAAGACATAGTCCTCCGGTGACACGTGGCTTAATATATGTTTACAGTTTGTCCACGTGGAGACTGCTCTCCTATGGGAGTGGTGGCAGGAGGCGAACAACGCACGCAAGAACAAAAGAAGGGATTCCAACAACAGACAGCTGGATCCTGGTGTATGAACGATAAGGCTGCCGCATCACTCAAGATTATCATTGACCAGTTTACTTAGGGGCTCAGGTAGGCAGACTTAAAATACTACTTTTCATGTAGGTTGTAAGTACTACTTAGCAATAGGCCTATTATATTATGAAATAATTATATGCCTGGGAAGGTAGATCTAGGCCTATTGGTCTCTGCTTGCACGTCAAAGCTTCCTTTAATCAGTAATCAGTATTGCATTTAACAAGGCTTGTAGGCCCTAGGCTAATAATGGGGGTAGGGAAAGGATAGTCAAACCTACTTAAAGTAGGTAGGTAGGCAAAAATAGGTACCGGTATCGTAGGTGGACCCGGTAACTGAAACTTTCTTAATCAATTCTTAAACTAACTAGGAATGCTGCTCTGAGCCACATCTTCCCTTCTCTCTTAGAAAAGAAAAGCCTATTTTATTTTCATATGATTCATTTTAGGGACCATTTATTCCCTCCATTTCCTTTTCTAGAATACCAGCTAGCCCTTGCCTCATCTAGCAATATCCATCCCAAGACCAAGACCTTCCAAGATCTTGGCAAGACGACTAGGGCCTAGGCTATAGGCTACCGGTAATGTAAGATCTTGTATATTCTTGGCAAGTTCTAGCAAGATCTTGACTCTACTTCCCATCAAATTCCAACTCGCAACCTTCTCGTGGTTTGGCCCGTGATTAGGGGATTTTTTTCTCCCTGAAACTAATGGCGAGCTCTGGGTCGTCGTCGGGGAACTTTCCCCTTCCCTTTGACTACTTCCCCGACGGCGACGACAATAACAACACGGACGGATAATGACACAGACGGAGACGACCACGACGTGGGGGAACCCCTGCACTCCCCATACGCTTGTGGCTGGTTCTGACCAGCACAGGCCTGTCCACCCCTTGTCCCCCCGCGTCATCCCTTACGTCCCTCCCTTCGTCTCGATTAGCCAAGTTGCATAAATATGAGACATTAAGCAATATCCAATCAATCTACTTCTAATCAAGATCTTTACAAGGGGGCCTGTTTGATTCACTTGCAAACTTGAAAATGTTTGAACACTGATATTAATTTTGTTGATTTAAAACAATGAAAATGTATTTAAAGTTAAACGGAAAGTACTAATAAAAAAATCACATTTAAATAAAAACAAAGCAGAACTAGCATATTTTAATAAAAATATCATTGTTTTTTGTTTTTTAAATAGGCCTACACATTTTTAACCCCTGCTAGTAATAATCAGTGGGTAAGTTCCCATGGAAAAGGAACTTTAAAAAGTTAAGTGACTTTGCCTTCAAAGGGAACTTTTAAAAGTTACAGTTGCTAAAGATAAAAAGGAACTTTTGAGTTCCTGAAATAATAAAAGTTCCTGTTTAAAAGTTCCTTCATCAGATAAATTATGGTAAATACTAAATAGGATTAAGGTCGTGATTTTTAATTTGCGTCGTCGCGAGCAAATATGAGAGGTTCATCAACCGAGGTTACACCTCCTAAAAATGATACGCTATTGTTTTTTATCAATTGATTTTCATATCTGTATCACTTAGGCCTAAATATGTTTTCAAATGTAGAGGCATGATGGGTTTTGTCATACTCTAAGAGCAAATGAAACTTCTAAAACTATTAATAGTTCCCCCAATTTTTTTACTTTTGTGTTGAAAGTTCCTCTAACTAAAAATTGAACATGTTCATTAAAAAGTTCCCAATTAATAGGAATGTGTTCTTTCTTAAAAGTTCCTACCCAACACTGGTAATAAAACCCATAATGCCAGCTTGTAGCCTAGCTGATGTTAGTGTTTATTTTTGTTTCAGATAGGGCCACAGCAAGAAAGTCCTGAACTCAGTCTGTTTTTAAATTGAATAGCATAATAAAGCCAAATTAGGCTACAGCCTGAACTACATTAATTTATCATTACCGGTACTGTGTGTGTTTGATAGAATGTAGGATAGATTCAGTTTTGTATAAAGTAGGGCTGTAAGTAGGCCTAGATGTTGATGCATCTTTTGTTATTAATAATATATTGTGATCGTGAAGTGCTGGAAGATTGTTAAAAGACTCAGTTAAAATCATTAAGTGTAAAAACTAATGAACAAAGTGTTATCAAGAATTTTGTGGCAGAAAGAGACTGATATTGATTTTCTGAACCACTTTAATTGAATATTTTCATTTCTTGTGTTTAGCAAGCTTGTCATATATCCATGTGCTTGTGTTTGTAAATGTTAGTGTGTGCCTCACTGCCTCGTCATCTCAGTATGCATCAACACAGACTTTATTTTGCCGTCACCCATGTGGACTCCTGCACCTGCACCTATTCAGCCACTCAGTCTTACAAAGTCAAATGGTAAGTCTATATATATAGTAGTATTATATAATATTGATAAAAGTAACCAATACCACCCAAAGTTTATTTACTTTTTTGGAAATTTTGTGGAAATATACATTTTGTTTTTGATGAATTTCTTCATAAATCGGCATTAACTGTGTTTTTTTAACTTGAGTTTGCTTTATGAGGCTACATAGTATGATAGTCTAGCCTCTAGTAGGCCTACTAAACTAGGACATTAAACAGGATCTACAGGAAAGCTATTTATTTAGCATATATTTTTAAGAGCAATTTCAACTTCCTTTTATTTTTTATGTTAAGCCTGATTTAAATGTAATGTCCCCGCTTAAAATCAGTTATTTTATTAGGCCTATTTACTTATTCGACTAAGTGTGTGACCTACAGTACCAATTAAATTTGATTTTATTATTATTTTGTTTATTCTTTTCCAGTAACTGGATGAGGGTGTCAGATTTCGAGCTGTGAAGAAGTGCCGGCGGTGTTTGACCAAATAACGAGGTAAATAACACACATCAGCACATCAACCAAATTGTCAAAAGAAATTCTAGGATCGTGCCAAAATATTACACAGTTGGTAAGGCTTCTGCAGTGGCATGTAATTTTATCACAACTTGGAATTCAATCAGTAAATTCTTATTATTGCATACTTACGGTGTCACTCACTTTTGTGTAATGTTTTGCGCAATCCTTTCATGTTGGTAACACAAAGCGCCAAGACCAAAAGTGGAGGTGCCGGGATGGACTTTAAAATTTTGCATACAAATGTACCGTATTTACTCGATTGTAGGTCGCACAAAGAATTGAAAATTGAAAGGTCTAAAAGTGGGGTGCGACTTACAATCGCATGCAAACTTTTTGAAAAAAAAAAATCGGCGGTTTTCAATAGATAATGATGTTCCCAAACGAAAACTTCATGTACACCAAGACGTGCGGGGTCAGCTAATCACAGAACAATTACCACTCGACGCAAATACTCTCGTAACTGAAGACGTAGGAATTCGGAAAATGTGTTTTGAACGGTCTGTAGTACGAGCGAAAACAACTTGCCGGCCGGCTGCAGCGTCCAACAAAGGAGATGCGCGGGCACCACGTGACTGGGCGAGCCGGCCGGCCAGCCGGCAAGTTGTATTCGCTCGTACTACAGACCGTTCAAAACACATTTTCCGAATTCAAACGTCGGGCGGAAAAGTTTGCGGAAAAGTTCTTCGAAGTAACCACACTATTTCACACGTAAATTGACTGTAAAGGCCTAGATATTCTTTCGAATTACGAAATAAAGAGAATTTAGAATAAACAGAATCTAATAGGACTACACTGTTAAACCCTAGATACTGATCGTCGGGACCGATGTTTTTGTTCGAAATACAACATTTTTCGAAGTATCTGAGTTTGAATTAGCAAAGGTTTTACTGTAGTCCTACCACTGAACAAGACTTACCAACTGCATAATATTTTGGCAGCATCCTAGAACTTCTTTGGACCCAAGGCTGATGGGATGTTGATGATGAGGGGTTACTTACATTGTCCTTTTTTATTTTACAATGTAAAGAATTACAGGGCATGTCTACCTGCATATTATAATAGTGCGACCTACATTCGCATGCAAACCAGCTTTTCGATTTTAGACATCTCAAAACTGGGGTGCGACTTACATTCGAGTAAATACGGTAGATTGCACCTCACTTTTATGACTTTCAATTTTCAATTCTGTCTATGTCTATGTTCAGTTAGGCCTATATTATTTTAGTACTTCAGTAGGCCTAGGCCTTCATAGTTTCTGTTTGATTATTGATGGTCATTGTGACATTGTCACCTCAAATTGATTGATTATTGAATGTATGTAGGTCTAAACGTCGATCTCATCGCCGTTTGCAATTTGCATTTGCTGGATTTGCGTGTAACTTTGTTTTCACTTTTCAGGACCACCTTCATTCCCTTTTACTAACTCAAAATACTGTACTTTGCTACTCTCTCCTTGGGTGGCATTGTAATTTAAGTTGTATTTTTTTTTTAATTTAAAAAAGTATTTTTTTTATTTTATTGTTGTGCAACTCTACTAGTCACCGTGTTTCACATTACAGAAATGGAAGGAACCTGTACAATCGTCAAGGAGGCTCCTCGAGAACCTTCCACATCGTATGTTGCAGCTCACGTGTGATTCTTCAACTTCAGCATCAACGACATTCAGCCGCCCACGCTCGTATCACACATTAATTGAAATGTTTGTAAGTCAGTTCTTGGAACAGTTGATTAATTCCTAATCCCTCTATCCTCCCTTTTAAGAGGTTTCTCCTGCATGTTCGACTACTTGCTTAACTAGGTATTTCATTTTCTTAGCTTAATTTTATAAAGTCTGTTAACTTCCTTGCTTGTTTCTTGCATTCTCTTAAGTTATCTGACACGGCTGTTGTCAGTGAGGAAGTGGTAATATCGTTAAGCTAGTGGTCATGAAGAAGCACCAGCATGTTTGCATGTACCCAGCATGTTTACTAGCTCACACCACAGTTTACCTTTGTCCTTGGAAATAAAATTGGCCAAATACTCAAAAAGGCCTAGTGAAAATAAAATAAATGTACGGATTGCGGCACGATTTAAAAACCAAAATCAATAATATTTTGATTTAAATTAAGTCTCCTTGATAAATTTTATTTGGCTGCAATTAAATCATCATTATGTGAATCTAGAAAATAATTGTGATGTAATTGACAATTTTTAATTGTTTCTTCAATCATTAGCAACCATGACTTCATGGGAGATAAACTTGTTATAATTATTTTGTAGTGGGATGTGGCTACTAATATAGCAGCAAGTTCAATGTTTTCCAATGCTTGCCAACACGAGGCTACTCTGGAGTGAACTGTGGAGTGAACCCTAGTGTCCCCTGGTAGTGGGTGTGGTGTATGTGAATGTGGTACATGATACTTAATCTCAGCTGCTCTTACTAAGTCTCCTTGTCTAGAGTAAAACAACATGGAAATGAAAAGAATCAAGAATGTAACAAAGAACACAAGATTTAAATGTTGATCGAGTGAATCAATCTGGTTAACGATTGTGATAAGTGGTTTTGTGTAGCCTAAACTTTGTTTGTCTCGAATTTAACTACTTGTTCATGGGCTAAGTTAATGAAGAGCAACATACTCACTCACTAAAACTTGAGATGTAGCCTACAACAAACACAACGTTGTCTCTTTAGGGTTTTTCAACACTACTAGCACATTTTGCCTTTGGATTTATACAAATCATCACAATGGGGCAATAAAGTTAAACATAGATGGCAGTCGTGTCAACTCAGTATCCTCAGGATAATAGTTCCAGCCTAAACCACCAGCGTGCATGTCGTCTTGTTACACACGAATAACACATACTAATTGGAGGCAAAATAATTTATAGCATTATTTTTTAACAAAATTGCCAAATTGTTTCTATGATTTTTTAAATAGTATTTGTAGCACTTGAAAATCAGTAGCATTTATGTTTCAAAAACTAAATATATCCATATCATGCATCATTCATTATCAGTAGGGGTGTGCGAACCTTGAATTTTTTTTCGAACCGAACCTCGAACCGAACCTTGAGAAAAATTTCAAACCTCGAACCGAACCTCTAGGAATATTTTTTAATTAAAACTAAATAAAAATAAGGTAACAACTTTAAATTAGCTGCAGTTATCATCAGCAGGTGAAAAGTGTTGTCGCCCCCAGCCCTTCAGGCTGGGATTTATGTTCTTTTTGCTTTCCCAACCTGTCAACCCTTCTCCAATCAAACCTAACCAACAATTAGTAAATTACTAGGCTTGGCCTAGGGGTCTAGCCTAGCGTACTCTTAATTTTTACACAAGCCCCTAGGCCTAGGCCCTTCAAGTCTACAATCTAGGTCTAGCTAGGCCTAGGCCTTGTGTAGTAGGTCTAGGGCCTAGGCCTATTCATGCCTGGGCCTAGGCTCTACGCGTGTAAAATTAGGTCTAGACCTAGGCTGCGTACTAACGGCAAATTTTATTATCCAATTGACCAAACTTCATAGCTTTTTAACTGATTCTTCTTTTGTGTTGATAAAGCTTTACTACATAATTTATTACGATAAACAATAACAGGATTTGGATGCGAGGACCGGGAGACGTGAACAGGCCTACCTAGGCTAGTAGCTAGGAAGCCTAGGCTAGGCCTGGACACGACGTCGAAAATAAACATCCTTTATTGGTTTGCTTGCGTCTTTATCACTAATATTTCCGATCAACTATCCTGAAGAAAGAATGTGGAGAATATTCCATTTGATCACTTTTTTACGTCTTTTAAACTCGTAGTTTGCGTGGTTTGACATTTTTTATGTTCCTTGTATTTCACTGACTTTGAAGGTCAAATTCACCATCGCCGAGCGTCGCGATTGGAGGAAACTAGTTTGCCATAGAGAGCGCTGGAGAGCATACGCGTGGTGCGCTCTATCGGCCATCGCTGGAACTTGTACTATAGGGCGCGGGATATTCAAACGTGCTGAAATAGCATTTTCACTACTTTCACGGAGAGGTTTGAGTTCGGTTCGAAATTTGTCGAACTCGAACCTTCACTAAAGTTCAAGTTCGGTTCGAAATTCGAACCGGTTCGCACACCCCTAATTATCAGTTATCACCATTAAATTCCGTGACATAAAACATACACATACCATAAACTTGCTAGACCTTAAAAAGGGTGGAAACATAGTAAATGTACTTGGTTCTACTCTGACTAATGCTGTGCCTTATTTCACAAATTGTGTAGGCTACTAATAAACAAAATTGCAAAATAGATACCTAGGCCTACATTCTCTGCTTGGAAATGCAAAAGTTTGGGGTTAGAAATTTCCCAAGAAACAAAAAACACTGACATAAATTACACAGTTTTAATCATTAAACCAATTTTACCGTATTTACCCGAATTTAAGAGATATTTATTTCCATTTTTGATAGTTCAAAAATGGGGGGTCATCTTGAATTTGCATGTCAAGAAAATCAGTGCGAGAAATCTGGCGGGCGATGTTTTATAGGCGCGTAGTTCAGCGGGGCGGGCGATGTTTTCAAGCTTCAAGGCGGCGGTGGGCGTGGCGTTATACTTGAGCAGCTATTGGCTACTCCGGCAACCAATATGTTGATACGACAGCGCAACATTTTTAAGCACGGCAATCCGCGAAAACATCAAGTCACTCTTTAAATTGATAATCAATAATCATATCATATTACTGATATCGATAATCGATCGATATTTCAATTGTCGACGGATACCCTAGCTAGGGTTACCATTCGATATGAATTTGCATAAAATTATTATTATTGATATCGATATTTTTTACGTTGATCGATAATCGAATAAAAATTAAGCCTATACTTTCTCGCATACCGACACGGACCGTGGACCTTTTGTGAGTGCATCCTTTTGTTCCTTCTATTTGCTCAAAACGGGTTTAATAGGCCTAGGTTTAGCTCATAGTCTGTAAGCGCCCCAGTACTTGTAGAAAAGTAAGCACAAAGAATTTATGCCTAGAAATGTCACTCGTCTTGTAAGTTCTTTGCAGAGTGTGGCCAAATACTGTACTACATTCCATGATCACCCATTTGATTATAGAAGGATTTGAAGGTTATCTATTAAGATTACCTCTATTACTATTTTAATTTTTCCTACTGATGTTTATAATGCAAATTATGCTCCAATTCCTACCAACTTTATTTATTACGGAGGCGTAGTTGACTTTGGTGGTCAAGCCTTTCAAAGTAGATGCTAGTTTGACTCAACTCTTTCGTATGTTATCATAAGGTTTTGTAGTAAAGTCTTGTGCGTTAAAACTATGTTCCAACATTATGACTACGCGTTAAACATTAAATCTTACGTTATGTTTTTATGTGGATCCGCCTTTAACTATCTCTGTCCTTATGCATCAGCATACCATATAATATACTACACAACACACACACAGCTTGTAGATGGGGTGACTGTAGAAATTATTTGCTACTCAAATTGCTAGACTAGAGGGTTGGTTGTTAGTTGTTACTCGATTGCGCGTCTTTTTTCCATGTTGTTTTCTTGTTGCCATCCACAGCCTTCTATTTCATTTCCTTTATTGGATGGATCACAAAATCATGACACTAGATTCCATTTAACAGTTCTTGGGACTTCAGTTGTGACTAAAGGCCTAGTTAATTAGGAAATTACTGTGTACGAATTTTAAAGTTGCTCCAATTTAAAATGCTTGCTTTACATTCTTAATTGTTAGGTCTACGATGCATCAAGCGATATAGGGCCTATGCCTAATTTTAACTTTTCACCAATGTTAACTAGGGCCTAATTGAGGAACTAGTTCCTTCATTTTGTAATCCATCCATGAACTTGTGAGTGACGTGCGCAATCCTTTGCGTCTAAAACTTATTCACATAAACAGCATCAAATGCAGTGTGTACTGTGTAGAGCCTACACTGTACATTATCTTTAAAAGATTTTAGTGGTCAATCTATTTATTTATTTATATATTTAACATCTATCCTAATCACTATTCAGTTAAAAAACTGATTAACAAGCGAGGACAACTCATACTAACGTTGAGACATTCGCCCCTTACGGAATATATTTTAGGCCTACATATATTCAGCTTAGTCAAAGATCTAGGCTTAATAATAGGAATACTCATTGGATGAGCGTAGCGAGCGAAGCGAAGATTCCATTTCACTACACTGGAGAAAAAAATCCGGAATGTTTTTTTTTCTTCTTTCTTCTTTTCTTTTTTTTCTGTATTATTGTGTGTTTGTCAGCACGATTCCGGCTAAACCGATACTCCAATTGCAATGAAATTTTCTGGAGACCTTCGAAATCTCTGAACTTAGAACTGCCACGTTTTTGAGTGCAATCGAAATTTTTTTTCTCATTAAAATCGCAATTTAAGATTTTTTTTATTTTTTAAAAATTTCTTCGACTTATAACACCTACATGCTTTATCCGATTTTAATGAGTTTTTCACAGAACCATAATTTTATGAATTAAGATATTCGTGTGAAATTTGAGCGCAATCGAAAAATTATTTCTCATAAAAAACCCGAATTTTACGGGTTTTTTCTTTTTTAAAACAATTCTTGGACAACACCGACATGCTTTAACCGATTGTTATAATTGTTTCACATAACCTCAATTTTATGAATTAATATATTCGTGTGAAATTTGAGCGCAATCGAATAATTATTTCTTATGAAAATTGCAATTTTAGGATTTTCATCTTTTTTTAAATTACGATTAATTAAAAAAATTAAAAATTAAAGTTTATTTTTTATTTTATTTAAATTAATTTTAAAAAAAATCTTCGACTTAGTAATGATTTTTTCACAGAACAACAGAAAATCCGCATAACACATGGCAGCTCAATGCACCAATTACGCTCATCCAACAACGCGGCGGGACTTAAGCGTTTTCCTAGTTTAACTTGTTTTTATTGTTGCACCAAATCAAGTAACTACTTTATGATTTTAATTTTGTATTCTTAATAGTAATTGGCATATTAATTTTTCTTATGTAGGGCCTACCTATAGTATTAGATTAGTTTTTTAATTTAAATTTCAGATAAAATCAAAGTTCCGTCGTCATAGTTTGGTGTTATACCAGTAAGTACTGTAGGTACTTAGTAACATATTCCAACCAACCAGTTTTACAAGTAGTAATTCAATATACAAGCTACTAGGCTTTTCCTGATTATCTAACTTGTTCTAGACTTTTTAGGCCTATACAAATGAAAATTTTGTTTCTATTGTGCTAACAGTTTAATAAATATTTGATTGCACGTTAATTAATATCTGAAACAATCTGCAATGTTAGGATATTTTTTTTAATGTATATCTTTGGAAGTAAAGAAAACCGCAATAATTGGTTAATTTTTTTACACATTGCCGAGTGCTTGAGCAGTGAATTGATCAGTATAATATAATGTTATGAAATTGTGGTTGTTAATTAATTCATGACAATGTAGTGAACCAAACTATGACGTCACATGCAGGAAGCGCAGAAAAAAAATAGTTAACGTAAAACTTTATACCTTCAGAATTCAGATTCATTCCCATTTATTTGGATTCAGTTCAGGTATACAGGGAGGCTACATTATAAGTAGGTACCGGCAATCTTTGGTACCGGTACATTGAAAATAATTATGTAGTCGCTTTGGATTTATTAAAATTGAGGTACCTTATTGTGTTTTAAATAATTTTTTATCCATTCAGTACACGCAGGTCAATGTTAGGACTAGATGAGCAGTCCCTATGGTGGGCCTATCCCCATCATGTTTTTTAAATTGTACTAAGGCCTAGAGTACCGTGGTTAATTTACATTGGTCGTTAACGGTGCTATCGATTAAAGTCAATTTCAGAAAACTTTTATCGGTTTTATTTCCCAAATGGGCATGCTAATCGAAAAGAGGCCTGTACGTATTCCTTGCTATGCTATATGGTTTTATGCCAAATCCTCAGGAAGGTGTACAGTGAACCCTCATTATTTCAAAGTAGTTTTTGAAGTCCCTTCAGAAGCTTGGGCTAAAGGCCTAGGACTAGATTGCTGTTTATGTCAATAGTTTTAAATCTCTCACATAATTCTGTGGTGGTGGCGGCATTGTAATCCCTAATCGCGGTCAATTGCAAATGACAGTCTGGCTTTCAAACCACTTTCTGGTTACTACTATATAATCCTAGATTTACTTACATTGTGATTTGCAAGTGACCCTGATTGTATGCGTTGTTCTCTACTTATAAGGCAGCTCTCTTAATTATGTATCATGTACCACTGACATACTTGCAATCAACAATAGGTCTGTTTAAATTGGCTACAACAATAAAATTAATCTAAGTACCAGCAGGGCCTAGCCTAATGGTAGGGTATAGAGGCCCTATATTATTATATTACGGTCATTGTGTTTCTCACGTAAACTGCTTGAAACAGGTTTCGTTTTTGGCAAACCCGATTTATAAAATTTTGACATAGGCCTATAGTAGAATAAAATAACAAAATACTATTCACTGGTACCGGTACCCAAAATATACCAGTACGCAGTTGTTACATTGCAATTGTTGCTTCACGTAATTACTAATTACGTATTGTTTTCTTAACCAATAAACAATAATTTCAAAAGACAAATCAAATATCAAATCACTGAATCAGATATAGAGAGATCAAATAAAAAAAACTTTATTTTTAAACATTGCTGGCATAATATAGTAATCACTTATCAATTATCATGAATCATGATTGTCACTACAAATTAGCTAAAAATGTCAATTTACAAAATACAAACAAAATTTGTGCTTGCTTTTGCGCCTGAATGCTTGTTGGTCCTTTAGGCTTATCCCTTTTTCAACGCAGAAGGTCCCGGGTTCAAATCCTGGTTCCAGCAAGCTCTTTATCTTTCTACGGCTTAGTGCAATAATATTTGGGTACATAAAAGTATGTTAACGGTTACTTAGAGCCAACAATAAAGCACATAAGAAGTACAGTGATGTCAAGTGTCAACACTAAAAATCAGTTAACTTGCATTGAGTTGGTCAACTCTACGTACACGTACACATTTATTTTTATTTATTTACTGACCTTGACTAAAGCATTGTTGTAATATTAGTTTACACACCAGCATCTGTCAAAGGTTATTTCCCTGTTTTGTTTTGCCAAAAACAAACCGATTTCAAGATGAAGATTTTAATTTGAAAAGAGTATGCATTCTTTTAAAGCAGTGTTTGGCAATTTTTGTAAAGGAGAAATGTTAATTTAAACTCTTATTAAATATATTAAGAGGTTCTGATGATGAATTTAGCACAGAACGTAGCTTATCTGACATTCTTTTTATAAGTTGCTGTGAGAACTAGAAACATTCTTTACTGCTAGACACCTTACATGATGATGGCATGATTAACCAAATGTGGGCATTTCAGAAGAAAATAGACACTAGACAATCATGAATTAATACAGAATTTGCTCTTTTATTTTTAATTGAAAATTAAGAAGATTTTTTATCTTGAATGATATATTATGAATTGCTGAATTTCACTCAGTGTTAGAGTTGAGCCCCCTGTTACTCTCCTTTTGGCAAAATTCTAAATTTATTACAGTCATTTTAATGTTTAGTAATACAGTAAGATCCCTCTTACCCGAGTTGGATGAGACCCGGGGCACCTCGGATTTGCGAAAAACTCGGATGGCGCGTTTCATTTGTTTATTTGCTCTCGTAGGCCTAGCATAGGCCTAGCCACACATGTAATGGATAAAGGAACATAAAATACACACGATACACTTCATACAGGGTATACTAAATGAATTAATAGCTTGTAAATCAAGCTCACAAACACACGTACACAATTAGGCCTACATGTCGTAATAAAAACGTATGTCTAGGCCTAAACTCGACGCAGTAGGCCTAGGCTAGGCCTACAATGCAAACATAGGCCTAGGCTAGGCCTAGGCCTAGCTCTCTTTCTCATGTGGGAAAACCTCTCACTACTATATCCCGCGCTGAAGCTCTCGTCGCAAGATAAGCCTGGGAAAGAAAGAACATAAGCCCAGGAATAACAATCCTATGCGTCGTGATAACGAATTTCGTGAATCGGTTGAAAGATGATTGCATTGCGAATTCTACTTCTACACCCAACCATCTTTGTCAGTCAGCTGTGAGTGTGAGTTGGTTGGATCGTACGCGCATCTCGTACTGCGCAGACGGCGGTGTCCAAGATTTATTGCCGCATCTTTCTCTCTTGCACTCACTCGTGGCATGGGCGCGACTCGCCGAGACGGACAGAAGCACGTGATAGCTTACAACGCGCTCTGTCGTCAACTCCAATTACTCTTTAGGCAGCGGGCACGCTCCGCGGGAAAGACCGCAACCACGTAGCGCGTAATTTAAACTGGTGAATTAGTCTATAAACGGTCCGTGAAATATACCCGGATCTTAAAATCGGCTCCGGGTAATTTCTGGAACCGGGTACCCGATGTCATCCCTACTCGTAAGGCATGCCTACAAATGTATGCGAGTACATTTAAAAAAAGTGCGGCGCGGCGTCTGTAATTATTTTATGTTTTATTTACGTATTTAAAACTTTAATTTTTTTTTTTTTTTTTTTTTTTTTTTTTGGGGGCGGCTCGGTTAACACGGAATATCGGATAAGAGGAGATCGGATAAGAGGGATCTTACTGTATTAATATTCCTTGTTTTCTTTCCACAAAATATTGTTTTTACACAGCAAAAATCAGTTTCTGTCAAGCTTATAAAACTTAGAAGTTGATTTTATTATACTTGGGCTTCACCCTACATAACTTTACATGAAGTCACTTGAAGTGGGTATAATTTTTCATTGCCAATATAGATTCAGAAATTTATAGAGGTATTTTGGAAAACGGCAAATCGATAATATGATAGAATTAAAATTTTGACATCAAATATTGCCAAATATTATACATTGCTGACGGACACCACTGCTTTAAAAATTGTAGTATTCTACTCTACTGTATTCCAGCAACAATTCAATAAATTCAATTAATCTATGAGCCATATTGTTGTAGCCATGCAACCAAATATGAAGAACCGTGTTTGCTTTATAAACTTATGTACTAAAAATAAACAGACCTATTGTTGTGGCCGACAGTTGTGAGAACTTATGCATTGTGACCCAGAAGAACCAGGCTTCTTAGGGTGGTAGACCCCTCAGTTACAGTTTTTTAATGATTTCTTAAGACCGGTGCAAAATATCTAAAAACTGTGCAGACAGTAATGTGGTTTTGTTTGAATAATATAATGCAAGAAAAAATATTGAAATATAATAATAGGTACAGTTTGTATTTCAATAGACCATTTTCAGAATTAACTGCGCATGCGTACTCCATTGCAAAACATTATGGGAGAAAGGGCATTTACATGCTAAATGCCAAATGATTGGGATTGTGGCTGACTGCACTGCCATTGTTGGAAACGCAGTTCTCCACACACCCGAGCATATGGCATTTAGCATGTAAATGTCCTTTCTCCCATAATGCGTTGCGTGTGCGATATAGAGGGCGCTGGTGATTTTGAAAATCGTCTATTATGGGTTTAATTTATTAAATGTCTTATTAAAAACTTAACTTACCATAACATTACTATCTTTTTTCATGCAGGCTATAGTTCTCATAAAACCACATAACATAATGTTGGCAGGGGTCTACTGCCTTAAAACCAGAGCAATAACTGTGCTCATTGACAACCCTTAAACTCTTCTGTGCTTGCTAGAACCCATAGGGGGAAGGGGGGGGGATCAGTGGCAGATTAGCCCCAGGCTAGGAGATTTCTCATCAACTTTGCTTTCACAACAAACATAACTTGTAAAACTTTGTATTTTTTGAGGCCTCATTTGTTTGTTATAGGGTTGCACACAATCATCAATAATGTTAGGCCACATAATAAAAAAAGAATTGCATGTTCTCTGAAGGAAAAATAAAAACTGTCAAAAATTTGTTTTAAATATTCCTGGTGCTGACGCCATATCATTCATCGCCATTCAATTTGGTGAATGTTAATAATTTGATACTTTGCTATCACGGATATTAAAAAGTCTCCCACTGAAAATTAGTTATGAGACTAAATGGGTAGACTGTAAATTCAAATTTATTTATTTATTTTGTAAATTACTGGCATCATTGTTCGATATAATGGGTAAATAATGCAGTCACATTTTCTATTATTGACCTTTTTTATTGTTGTGCATCACTAGTGTGTTCACAATTTAATTAGCAGTTAGTACTTGCTTTCTGGTTTGTGAATGACAATATTGGATCTGACATACAAGGATCAGGAAAATGCTGGGTAGAAATCTCCTTGGCTTGGGTTCTTTTCTAGTTGAAGGCCTCCTTAATGGTTCAGTTTTTTCTTGGACTTCATAAATTTAGCTTCAGAATCTTTGTGTACAAACCATTGTGCATTTATTTCAATTTCAATTTTGGTCAAGTTTTTTAAACTTTTGAACCCATTCTCAGTTACTTGTTTACATTGCTCCTATTATGAAATACATGTTGGGAAAGCAAAGTGACGTTTTATGTTTCTCCACTGAAAATCAGTTATGTGACTGAGTGGGTAGACTTTAAATACAAATTTATTTATTTTATTTCGATGCAATCTTGGTTTAATTTGTAGGCTAAATCAGTTTTTTTTATAACTGAATGGGATACACAAAATAAAGCAATTTCCAAAGTATAAGGGATGGGTACCGTTTATTTTGCAAGCACAGAAGTACTTGAGGGTTTTCAATACTTAATAAATCTAGGAGCAATGATGGCCACTTAACCCCAGGAGGAGACCTAGTGTATTTTGTTCTCATAGCTGTTCTGGCCTGCATATTTAGTGATGGTGTTGGCTATTTTCACTCTTTTGCTGCTTTTTCTACACTTAACAGAGTGTTCTCTCTCTCCAATGCACTGACGGGGCTGATATGGAATCTCGCAAGAGGTTGCCATTTTTGGAATATCTTAGTTGTGATTGAACCTTCGCACGTTCAATCACAACTAAATATTTTGGAAGTGGACCTTTTCGAGTTCCATCATCAGTCCTGTCTACGGTTTGGGGAGAACACTCTGTGTAAGTGAAAAGTTTATTTGCTAAACTTGGTAGCTCTGAAGTGCAAAAAAGACTTAGGGTATATAAAAAGCGTTTTTTTGGCCCATTTTTTGTATTTTTTGTTCAATTTTTGTATAATTTTAATAATATTTGTATAATAATTGTATTGTTTACTAATAAATATTATATTTTATTTATAATTTGTATTATTTATTATTATTATTATTATTATTTTATATTATTATTATTAGTTGATGGCCTTCAAAAAAACTACTAAGTCCATAAAGTAGGTCAACAGTTAGATGGCCTTGAAAAAAATGGCTATCTCCATAAACTAGGTCAACTGCTAACCTTGCAAGGTTGGCAGCTGACCTAGTAAATGGCTGAGGCCAGCAGGATGACCTTGAAAAAAAAGACTATCTCCATAAATTGGGTCAAGTCCTAAATGGCCAAAGGAATAGGAAGAGCATGTATTAGAGCTGACTTCTGTGCAAGTCTATGAACCAACTAGTAGTCATCTCCAGCCAACTTAGAGAAGTCGGCTGGAGATGACTACTGTTGGTCCATAGACTTACACAGAAGTCAGCTCTCATCACATTGCTAAGAAAGTACATGGGAATTAGTTATGGTGCTAAGTACAAAGAGTATAAACACAACAGCATGAGTTAAACAGAGTATATTGAGCAGGTAGTACAGTAAACGGCATCCAAAATATAGACAATGTCCAATGACCTTGAAAACAGAAAGTTGTAAGAGTTAGCAACGGGTGTTTTTCGAACCAGATATTTCCAGATGCAGAGGTTGGTAGTTCAGCAAATGTGATGGGATGGTGGTCCAGTAGTGTAGCGCATTGCAACAATGATCAAAGACAAGATGTAGATCATTCGAGTCGACATTCTACGAAGTGTTGGTTGGTCGAGTGCTGTGCCTAGATCTTTTAAGAAGATCATCACCATCTCCAAACATCTGAATTGGAAGAAAAATACATAATTAGTAAGCAATCGTGCACAATTTGGGCGGTAGCCAGGTTCCCAACGTGCACATTTGCCATACCTAAAGAAATCCATCTCAAGTGACCCGTGATTGGTCTGTTAAGCCAAGTGGTAGCCACTTTAAAACGATTTCCTCGGATATGGTAATAAATGCTGTGTAGGACACCTAGTTTCCATGGTTTTGCCACAAACATAGATTTTGCTAGGGGTCTCAAAAATTGATTTATCAGGCCAAACCAAAGTACATATCAGTACACCTTACTGTATTAAAAAAGTATCCAATAATACAGTTTTATGCTAGAGGTAAAACTGTAAGTGACAATAGTAGCAAACACGTCGAAAGTTAAACTGATTAGGCCTAAGTCCGCTGTCAGTGACATCATCTGCGACATAATAATTTTAAAAAAATTAAGTCAACTCTCAATCAATCTTTATAATTTTACAGAGAGAGCTAAACTTTAAAATTGCTCTAGCTCAAAACTTCATTTTTGGACGTTATCTTTTTAAATTTTAACCCAACGATTACACCCATAAGTAAATCGACAACAAAATTTGCTTCGATTGCCTTCTTACAGAAAAATCAATTCAGTAGGCCTAACTGGCATTAAATATTTAGGTACCCAATGTCAGTATTGTCTATGTGGGACAGTTAAATAGTAAATTGCAAATCCAAATAAATTTAATAATCATTTTGAAATATGATCTTTATTGGACACCATTTTGTTATAACGATAACATTTTATGCAGATCTTGTAGAACTAAATGATACTATCTATTTTGACTCTGAAGCAAGCATATAAGACGAGTACTGAGTAGTAAACATATTAGCATATTTTGCAGAAATGTTCTTCAGGCAAGAATCAAATTATTACTAAAGATGTGAATTTAAGTTTTCAAGAGTCACAATGATGATGCTAACTTGAGATTTGGAAAATTAACTGAAATTGGTTCAATCTGATGATATTAAAATGTACAAACAAAAATTCGAGACTCTTGGAATAAAAATGCTAACTAAAGTAATGATAACAAATTATATTGTGGTAAGTTCACTTAGTAATAATACTGAACTAATACTTAAAATCAATTTCCAAATGTATGTAATACACAACAAGAAAATGTCTTCATTCACTATACTATCATGCAAAATATGATGCCATTAATCATTCATACAAATTGAACAACAAGTGCTTTAATTCGACTCTGCGCTTGTATCAGCAAGTTATCTTATTGGTTCTTAGTCTGGGTCACAATAATTGTTGTTGTACACACATGTAATTAATGTAATAATTATTACATGCATGTAAATTTTGTTATAGAAACAGTTATTTAAAATGGAATTTGCTTGAGTTGACAGGTTTGTATTTGGATGCATAGCCTCAAAGTGATAGAAAGCTACGAAAGCAAGTAGTGGAAGTGTAAAAGCCAATGCTGGAAGTTCAGCGATTGCCGGTCAGATCAACGGCAGCCAATTGGCCTTGATATAATAACTAGGCCTACAATATATTTTCTACCGATATTTCATTTCTTGAATTTTTGCTGCTTTAGCCAATTTGTAGGGATGTCAAACGATCACCGATTGTCAATTGCTGTTGATTATTAATCGATTTATTAGGAAACAATTACGTACACAAATTGGAATTTTTCTGTTAGTAGTAATACATTCGTATAGACATTAGGACAACAATTCATATTTATTAAGAGGACGGACTACCCCCCCAATATTAAAACCGCGTGAAATTGTAGATTTTTAGCCATATCTCAAGAACGATGGAGAAAGTGAGAGTCAAGAATCTACAGTTCAAGATGGGCAAGGACCAACTGCTGCAATAACATGTACACGAGAGAAGAATATAATTAGAGATATAGGTTTTTAGCATTCAAGGTTTTTGATGCTACAAAATGCTAATTTTACTAAAAATAACATTTTTAATGCCTATTGAGAGGTAGTTTATCAATGTATTCTAGCATTTCATATGACTATATTGAATTGAAATGTTCCTATGATTCATCATTTCCCATTATCAGTGTAAGTAACACCCTACATTTAGCATTTGCTAAATATTCTAAATTTAAATGCTAAAAAAACGTATCTCTTAATATAATCTTAAGGTAAGAATTTGAGGTAAAGAATGAGAGGAGAAGAGTAAGAAGACCTAGAGACAGATGGCAGGACCAGCACTGCGATTCTCTTAGGTCCGGTTAAGGAAGTGGACAACCACGTGAAAGTTTGACGCGTGTAGGTAAAGAAGAGGTGATTCCGCTAGATCTGTAGGATGCGTACAACGTTCAAACGTTAACCGTGCACAGACAGTGCAAGTTGATAATGAGAAGTTTACTAAGGTTCCGGAAGCTTGTGAATCGATCTTTTTTTCCAATGAAAAGTGCAAAAGATGTTATAGAAATGAAAAAACTATATATCGGATTGCACTTTTTTGAGGTTATAGAAAATTCAGCTTTCTTGTATTATTGTAGTTTATAAATGCCAAATATGCAATTTTTTGACATGCTTAATCACTTCCTAAACTATTTGTCACCAACATTATAATAGCCTACAACAAAAACGCTATTAATCTTAATAATTAATGGAAAAGGTTAAAAAACGTAACATAACGTCCATATTTTTTAACGCAGGCCTAAAGGCAGGGGTTTGGATCGCGTTAAAAATGACGTCACTTTTAACGTCCGCTGACGATAAAATTCGTTAGTGAATCACAAACTCGCAATGTTGTCGTTAATTAACGCCGAATTGATATTTAACGTTAACGCGGACCTTAGAGAATCGCCGTGCAGGTACAAGTAGATGTGGAGGAAGGAGGGGAGGAGTGGACAATATTTGAGAAGAGCAATGGTGGAAGGACACAAAGAAGATGAGGTGTAGTGCTCGGCTGATTCTGTGATGCCCAAGTACAATGGTCAAACGTAAACACTTCACCCATCTAAATGAAGTTCGAGTAATGAGAAGCTATTACATATAGGTAGGGACCCCGAAATTTTGCGAATGATTTTTTTTCACTAAAGCTAAAAATGACTTATTATTATGTAATAAATAAGGCAATAATCATGTTTTTATGCTAAATTAGAGTAAAATCAGGAACTTTCCTTAATTATTCTGTAAGTTTTAGTCCAAAATATGCAATTATTTTGACAATTGGGCATTGAAATCAACTTTTCTGATTTAACTTATATTTGTCACCATGACAGTTGAAAATATTACTAACGAACACGCCTAGCTAATTCCAGTTAAGTTAACTTTATATGGCCTAAATATTCTTTCGTGTGTAATGCGTATTCATTTCACTCAAGGGTAGTGATTGCAGTGATATTTTTTGACAAAATTATGCCTTCACCTTGAGTTTATATACTGAAATTGAAGATTTTTTTATAATGAAATGAGAACTTTTTATTTGCTATTTCTCAGGGTCCCTACATATAGGTAGCTCTATCTCAAGAATGCTAGGAAGCGCAGAACAAGTAGGGTTGTCAAGCGGGCTGGGATTTCAAGTTTAAAGTTGACTTGGTAGTTTGTTTGGTTGATGAAAGTACAAACGTGTGGTCGGAATTCTTATCTCTAGAGTTGTCTCATTTGGATTAAGTATACAGAACGAATAAATAAAAATTAAAACATTCGTATTTAGAGTCTACCCACTCAGTCACAACTGATTTTCAGTGGGATAAATCATTTAAAGCAAAGAAACTATGTGTAGCATCTTTTCTCATAACAGCATATTTTATAAATAAATTTTACCAAACATTTAAGAACGGGATCGGTTGTAGACGTTCACTAACAAGCAGCAGAATAAATTGGATTCCTCTCAACTCGTTACAGATTTGTTTGGCTGTGATTGAGAGGTGACGTCATTGCCCAAATTAGGTATGCTAAAAACTTTCCGTATTATTTATATCTAAAAATAATGGAAGATTAGTCCATTAGTGGATTAAACAACTAACCAAGGTCTATATTTTTAACACTTGTGTGGATTTTGGAAACGTCCACTACACTTCACACTGGCAATCGCACTGCGTTTCCGGAGGTTTCCACAAGTGTTGTTGTGCCCTAGTGACTGCTTACCCGACTAGATTGCACCATATGAGACTGAATTATGCAATCAGCAAGGCCACAAAAGAATTCAGCCTCATATGGCCCAATCGTCAGGGAAGAAGTCACAAGGGCACAACAACAAGGGTGGAATCCACCGGTAACGCTGTGAGATTGCCAACGTTTCAGTGTTGCGGCGATGGAGACAGCCAAAAATTCACACGTTACGGTTAGTGGTCTACTAATCATTGGATGAGCGAAGCGAAGACTTCAATTTGACTTTGTGTTTTTTTGTATTTTTTTCACTTACGTTAACCCAAGAAAAATAGCTCGGGTGTTTTGTTTTTGTTAGTTTTTTTGTCTGTTTGTTCGCTCTCTACCGGGCAAACGGCACAAGCGATTTTGATGAAAATTGTAGGGGACCTTCGAAATCTCTGAACTTAGACCTGCCACGTTTTTGGGTATAATCGATCAAATATTTCTTATGATTTTCGTACTTTTACGATTTTTTTCATTTTTTAATGAGATATTTTCGTGATATTTGGCAAACGGCTACTCCGATGTAGATGAAACTTTATGGGAACGTTTAAAATCACTGAAATTATATATGTTATGATTTTAGAGACATTTGAAAAAAAAATCTTATTGAAATCGTACTTTTACGATTTCCCCCCTCGGATTTTAATACAATATTTTCGTGATATTTGGACCAATTCTGACCAACGGGTGAAGCTACAACGTTCATATTTTACATTGACATAAAGATTATGGTGATAGTGCCTCTTGGAAGAAAAAGTTGAAAACATTTGTCGAAATTCATAGAAATAAAGGTTTTAATATAAGCCTTTCACAGGTGTATAATGAACCAGTAATATCAAGTTATATAAAAAAAGTAATAAGATTCCACATAAAAACGTAATCATTCGACAGAAATATTCCAAAAAAAAGCTCATCCATCAACGCGACTGGAAAAAGCGTTCGCGAAGCGGCCTAGTAATATATATCCGGGTCAATTAGTCAAATTGCGTCTGAAAATTTATGTATAAAAATATGTTTTGATTAATTATTATTGATTTTTAATTTAGTGGAATAATAATTGGTTATGAGACTTCCCTATTGATTTATTGGTATCACTTTTATAACCAAAATATTTAACATTAGAATTTAGAATTAGTCGAGACAGGTATGGATGGTATGGAACAGATAGCCACGATGAAGAGACGCAGATCTGGAGAGAAACATTTAACGGAGTGGAAGAGTTTGAACAGTTGGTTCAGCTCTGGCTTTAATGTGGAACCCAAGTTTTTTTTTGTAACATTTTGACCACTAATTTTTACCTCTAAAATTTGAAACTACAAGATTAGATTGTTTTTTAATTTTAAGTCTGAATATGATATGCACTTAGCCCATCAGGGTACATTTTTATTTTATTACTAATTGTTTTAGTAACTGACCTTAAATATGACACAAATAATTTGTAGTTTATTCCTAATTTTGGAAACAATCATTTCTTTGTTGCAGTACCGGTACCTTAAACATTTTATATATTTAATTTATTTCATGATGATAAAAGATCATGGTTAAGTCCCAAAATCTGTATTTCACTGAACACTGATCTAATAATCTCAGCATCTACATTTAATTTTATAAGTTCTCTTTTTTGGGGTAAAAAATAAAAGTCAAAGTGATTAGGTATACTATTTATATATTTGCTCGACCAAGCAATTTTTTGAAAATTGCCTAAATCTCAGTAACTGACCGTAAATACCATTGAGGCAATTTGTAGTTGTGTCCCAAACTTGAAGACTTATTTAAAATGTGGAGATACTGAGTGATAAGAGCCTCGTGCATATCCTTCAATAGAAATATCCTAAAAGTTAAAAACTTATGAGATAAAAATTAGGTCAGAGTGATTCAGAATGTATGAGAAATTTGCTAAACATTGTAAAAAATATGTTTACCGGAGCTCAGCCAACAGTCATCAAGTGTAAAAGAAGATTTCAACTAGTACTACTTTGAAGCGATAGGGAGTGTGCTCTCTAAACGAACCAAAAAGAAGGGAAAGACGAAGGATAACGTGTGAAAGCAAGGTAGAAGAAATAAATTCTGCACTGTTTGGAACACATGGAAAGAAAATGACGACGAGAAGGGGATATGAGAGTTTCAGAAAAGCTGTGGTGGCGCAGAATTGACTAGCTTTGGGTGCTTGTTGAAAAATAAATGCAATTTTAACATGGCTGTGATAGGCGGCGAGAAGAAATTACAATTTTTCATCGCCTACACTGATTTGAAATTTTGTATTTGACAAAAGGTCGATATATTTAAATAAATAAAATAAATTTAAATTCACATGTAGATAAATAAAATAAATAAAAATAAGTAATTCATTTTCAGTGGGGGACAATAAATTTAAAGCCAACCAATCCAACCCTGCGTGCCAACACCATCGACGAGCGAACAATGACCAACTAGAGACCGGCATATTTAATTAGGAAATGCCGCTCAATCAAGCTGGGCACGATTCCACCAGCGAACAGTGCCAGAATCAATGAAGCAAATGTTGCTTTTACATATTCCCAAGTTAAGATCTGATGGACTTCAGTCCACATCAGAAGTTAAAAAACTTCTGCTTAAAGTGGGAGTTGAACCCTGGACCTTCTGCATTGGAAGGAGAGCCTATTATTACAAGACCAATGAGCCATACAAAGCTAGCTAAGGTTCTTCCAATATAATTGCAATTAATTTGTTAACTCGCTTCAAAGCGGTAGGCCAACAACTAAAGTGTCAAAAGTGGCCACCTGACGTAGACCAAAACTTGCTTTTACAGGGTCCTAGCATATTCTTGATTAAAAAAAAAATGAGCATCAATCTAGGTCTATATTGATTCTTTGCTAAAACATTTAGAACTAATATTAAAATCTGTATTTGATTGATTTGCACTGCTTTCAGGAATCTTCAATAAAATGCAACAGTATTTAGATGACGCAATTAGGTACATATTTTACCCAACAATGCCAACCCAGGGCGGTTGTGACATCATCTGAAACTCTCTTATTAGGACCAAAAGACGGCTGGATGGATAGATAAGACAGTGCTGAGAAAAGAGGTATAGTAAGAGAATGAAGAGAAAGTAGAAAGACTGGGAAAGCGTGGTGATTGAGGGAACTATTAAACAGACCTCTGGTAGCAGAGGAAGAAGTGGTTGCGTCGGGCCTGGTTAGCCAACAAAATAGTATTTCAGACCGAGCAATAGAGTTATGTGCGGCCCCCCTACCCTCGCCCTGATGTAATGCTATATACGTGTTTAAATAAACTAGGAAACGCTCAGTTGGACGCGTTGATAAGCGAGCACGTGCTATAGCTAGACCCACATTGCACATTTTTTTAAATTTTAAAATTTGCGACGTTCGCTGTCCACAGGGCCATGTTTCCAATATTATTTATTATTGCCAAGGTATTTGGGTAAACAAGTGTGTAAACCTTTACTTTGTGGATAAAATCCACCGCCATCTAGAGGACCTTGACTCCTTGGGAAAACTATTTAAACTCTTTGTTGACAAATAATAGACTGCTTCCTCGAAAGTATTTTGATTACTTCTAGGTGGCAGTGCATTAGAAACTTCTCGCGTCTTTTCGTTGCCATGGCAACGTTACTTTTGTTATTATGTAATTTTCCATCTACACTACTTATCGGATCAAACTAAAATTAACATATTCGTGACCGACGGACATTCTAAAATGATTTGGCTATCTCAGATTTTGTCGCCGGTTATTTTAAAAAAAAAAACTTTCGATTAACTTTAATGTAATTTTTTAAACTTTTTAAACGATTTTGCCCAAAAACTAATGGCATTCAATCGAAAAACAAAGCTTGCGGAGGGTCAAAATTTCAACTCGATCGAAGCCCCCGTTCGAACGTTATGGCGAAACATACAAAAAAAAAAAAAAAAAAAACAAACAAACAAAACCAGTGACTAATTTTTCCGGCAGAGTCAAATGGAAACGCTCGCTTCGCTCGCTTAATAAAGTTCGTAAGGAGGCCAGCTGTAAGGTACACATGAGTTTTACCAAAACTAGGAAACGCTCAGTTGGACGCGTTGATAAGCGAGCACGTGCTATAGCTAGACCCACATTGCACATTTTTTTAAATTTAAAAATTTACGACGTTCGCGTTTCCAGTATTATTTATTATTGCCAAGGTATTTGGGTAAACCCGTGTTTTAAATCTTTACTTTAAAATCCACCGCCATCTAGAGGATCTTGACTCTTGGGAAAACTATTTAAACTCTTTGTTGACAAATAATAGACTACTTCCTCGAAAGTATTTTGATTACTTCTAGGTGGCAGTGCATTAGAAACTTCGCGCGTCTTTTCGTTGCCATGGCAACGTTACTTTTGTTATAATGTAATTTCCATCTACACTACTTATCGGATCAAACTAAAATTAACATATTCGTGACCGGACGGACATTCTAAATGATTTGGCTATCTCAGATTTTGTCGCCGGTTAGTTTGAAAAAAAAACTTTCGATTAACTTTAATGTAACTTTTTAAACTTTTTGAACGATTTTGCCACAAAACTAATGGCATTCAATCGAGAACAAAGCTTGCGGATGGTGAAAATTTCAACTCGATCCGGCCTTCGATCGAGATTATCGGGACGTGACAAACAAAAAAAAAAAATCAACAGAACAAACAAAAAAAAAAAAAAAAAAAAAAAACAGAGAATTAACCAGAAGCAAATGAAATTTTCGCTCGCTTGTCATGAAAAACTCGGGACAGTAGCTTAAGACAATATGTAAGGGACGTTTAAGACTACGAGTTTTTAACTAGTAAACGATCGCAAGTTGGACCTCGATTGGATGCGCCTGCTTATACTGCCCATTGCACATTTTGTTTCTTTAAAATTAACAGTCCGTTTCCATTAAGGTTATATTGCCAACTGGTAAACCCGTGTTTAATCCGCTAGCTAAAGTCCCCGCCTATATCACTCTTGCCTGGGAAACGGGGTGAAACGCTTTGGTTGCATAATAGAGAATTCCACAAACATCATTTTCATTACGTTCTAGGGGAGTGCAATTGGGGGGAGAAACCAGTTTTTTCTTGCCTGGAAACGAGGTTAATTTTAAATTTAAATTTTCCATCCCTTTCAAAAAAATGACGTTCTAACTAATAACTAAATTCCTATCTTCGTGACCGAAAATGAGAATTCTAAATGATTTGGCTATCTCAGATTTTGTCGCCGGTTAGTTTGAAAAAAAACTTTCGATTAACTTTAAAGTAACTTTTTTAACTTTTTGAACGATTTTGCCCCAAAACTAAAGGCATTCAATCGGAAAAAGCTTGCGGATGGGGAAAATTTCAACTCGATCCGAGCCTCCGTTCGAAAAGTTATCGCGAGACATACAAACAAAAAAAAAAAAAAAAACAACAAACAAACAAAAAAAAAAAAAAAAAAAAACAGTGACTAATTTTTCCGGCAGAGGCAAATGGAAACGCTCCCCTTCGCTTGCTTAAAAAATTAGGGACAAGTAGTTCAAACGCACAATGTGTAGAGTTTAAACGTTTACGAGTTTTATATTAACGTGTAACCGTAATCACAAGTACTCTTCGGCAACTCAAGTTCGGCGGCCTCCTTTGACTGCGTACGTCGCGTCTGCGAAACATTAGACAAGTCCGCACTGCCAACGGGGGAATTGATACCGGTAACCGAGTGCTTGCCGCCCGGCAACAGTCTCGTCCTATCTCACTACTTGCGCATGGGAGGGGGGTGGGGAGGGGAAGGCTATGCGTCAAGAGAATGCAACAAAATCATCATTTTCATATGAGCGCGGGGGTGAATTTGGGGGGGGAGTGTTCAAAAATTTGAACGTCGTTTTGAAACGAGGTTAAACGTTTAGGATTTTAAACACTTTTTCCCATCCTTAAAAAAATGAACGTTCTAACTAACTAAACTTTCCTATTGCTTTATCAGATTAAATTTCAAAATGGAGAGAACTATCTATTATAATCAGTATTACGTACCGATCAAAAATCTTGGTAAAAGATTTTTTAGGCGATTGCAATTGGCGAAGAATCGATATTGTTATTCAATCGTTTGACATGCTTGTTAGCAAGTTACACATTGATGGAACTGAGGGAGTCTAATTCTAACTGATCGGCACACCTAAGAACGAACTATATGTTCAAGGAAAATCACTTGGTAAATACATCTTCCAATGGGTCATGGTTTACATTGAATCTAAGCCAATAATGTAGCTAATATTTTGTTCAGGGTTGGTTGCACATTGCCATGATGACTGCACAGCTGGAAACTTCAAGAAGCCTCCCTGTACTTTTCTTGTATAGATTGACAGAAAATCCAATCTAAATTATCTATTTTACTGTCGATACTTCGTTAGGCTCAAGTCTACAGCATTATTTCATTAATTTTACGTGGAAATTTCTCCAGTAGGTATGGCAGCCAATTAATAGTCAAATATATACAATATTATAATGATGATGTAAGAACAAGAAAAATTGTACAGAAATCTGTTGCTGTTAGTCTATTAGACTATAGCTTTATCAAACATCACCTAGTGACAAGTAAAGTAAACCCTTAGGAAGATGTCTTTAATGAGCTTTAATTACAACATCTAAATGAATAATTTGGTTTTTACTATTTGATGTCTAGATACTTGAAAACCTAAACAAATGTACAGTGAATGTTATACATTTCACTGTGTGGCTTGTTGCTACTGCGGCTACAATTCATCGTTTACATGTATGGTGGTAGGTACTTTAAAAAGTTCCTACAATTTAGATGATAAATAATCTAACCAGCAAGAATAAAACCACAGGAACAATGAGCCACACAACACAACCAGTACACGGCCGTAGATAGACATTCAAACTGAACATATTTCAGTAAAACCTCTCTTGTAAATTATATTGGGGACGAGTGCAACAGGTACATCTGTACCAACTTTCAAGGGTGTTATCCATGACAAGAGGTGAGGCTACACGTAACAAAATTGTCAGCAGTGTAGGCGAGATTTTAACTCTTATATTTTACAATCTGATAACGAAATCAAGTCAAGACTTGAAATGTTAACTGAATCCTAGGATTGCCATGAGTAGTCTAATGAAGAGGCGTGCAGACTATGGTTCCGCGGCGCGAGCCGCCCGGTGCCAAAGCCAAGGGGTGTACCCACCCCCTGGCTTTGGGTGACCCACCCCCACTCACCTCTAAAAAATATAACATGTTCAGGTAATACAAGATAAATTGTTATTAGTTATAACTTCACTTGGTTTGCAAGCTGGATGTAATGGTGTATAGTTTGTCCAGTATTGGGTAGGAACGGAACTAAACAGTTCCAGTTCCTAGGAACTAGTTCCTTTTTAAGGAACTAAGGGAGGAACTAGTTCCTTTTTCCAGACAGGAACTAAGGGAGGAACTAGTTCCCAGTGGCGCGGAACAGGGGGGGCAAGGGGGGCATTGCCCCCCCTATCTTTCATGCCATGGGGGCATAGGGGGGCAGATTTTAGAGTTGAAAAATCAAGATTTTCTACTCTACTTTTTGGGAAAGCAACATCGGATGATCAGTCAACAATTCATTTCCAGGAAGAAACAACCCAACAATAGCAGGAATGTTATTTTGGCTGACGTACCCCATGCCGACTATCTTTATAACCAGCCACCAGTCTTGTATTGTGTGTTTGTCACTCACTTCAGTGAGAGTGGACACGTGACTCTATCAGACTCACGTCTAATCCAAACATCCCTTTGAATGATTTGCTAGAGTTATTGGCTGACGCAAGTTGGGATTTGGTTCCCTCGTGTCGCATCGTTATGCGTAAAGTCATCTGTGGAGTGGTGTATAGTGATTGTAGCGAAGTGGCAAGTGGGAAGATTATTCCTCTTATAATATAAATAGTGTAGGCTGAAGAAGAGGGTAAAACATTAAACAAATATGTTTTGCCTGTATGCTTTGTCATTACATACAAAATTAGGTTTTAATTTATTAAAATGGGCCACTTCACGATCATTTTTTTAGTTTTTAGATCGCAGATAGCTGATGTAAAAATCGTTTACAGAGTCCGGGTGCAGTTAAAACATGACGAAATAACTGTAGTATAGTGAAATTTTTTTCGCCTTCGGCGAAAGGGCCTCCGGCGGCCGGGGGCTTCGCCCCAGACCCCAGCTGCACCAGGTTTGCCCCCCCAACTTTCAAAACGTTCCGACGCGCCTGCAGTTCCAATTTTCCAGGAACTGTAACTTATTTTCATAAGTTCCTTTTTATAACTTGACTGTACAAATTTAAGGAATGAAAGAGTCAAATCATAGTTTACTTACAAAATGAAGGGATTGTAAAATACTCCATTTCCAGGAAATCTAAAATTCGACTCTATTGTTCTAAATTCTTGTCATACCCCATCCCTATTCCTACACTCAGTGGTCAACCCCCATCCCCCATGGGTTTCTCACCATTATTAGTCGCATTGCCAGCTAAATTTCACCCTTGAGTTTTGAATGATCTTTTGGGTTGTTGCGTTATGTCGTGTTCACCACCCTTGTTGGTTGCGAAAAGTGGAGCAGTGCATCATCAACCCAAAGATCATTCAAAATTTATTCACAAGTCGTGAAAGCCTACATACTCATCCATATATTTAATTCCTCCAAATTTCAAAAAGAGTTTATGCATTCTTTGCAAATATTTGGTTTTAAGTAGAAATTTGGATACCTACATTGACCCTCTCGAGAAGATCTAAAAAAAAATGGTTATTTATAAAAAAGGAACTTTTTAGGAACTTAGTTCCATTTGGAAAGGAACTTAGGAACGCCCTAGTTCCTTTTATTTTAGAGGAACTTGGAACTGGAAAGAGTTCCTTTTTCTTATGAGGAACTTGTAACTGTAACTAGTTCCATTTTTTAAGGAACTTCCCCAAACTCTGATAGTGGTATAGCAATACCTTGGTATTTATGTTTATAAAATATCGCTCACTTATCGTTTGGAGAGTGCTCGGCCGATCGTAAGTGTACGCGACCAAGAATTGCGTTTCAATTACATTCTGTGTTCTAATTACCTTATGATCAAACAGACCATATTTCGAAATTGTATATCCACATAATGATTTTCTCAGTATATTTTAAACATATCCACAAATTGAAAATGATAATTGGTAAATTTCGTATTAAAATTGAAATAAATAAAAAATATAGCATATATAGCAAATCCTTGGAAAGTTTCCTATAAAATATTGCAAATTTGCAATTAGTAATTTAGTGCCCTCCGTGTCTCAGATCGCACTACAAGCTATCTTAAGGGAAAAAAGGACCCAAAACTTTTCGCCTCCGGCGGCTGGGGCTTCGCCCCAGACCCCGTGTGGCCAGCGGAAATACATTCACGGGGGTGGGTGTACCCACCAGTATGATTCGCGCTCGCGCCGGTCCCAATCAAACCTCTGCACGCCACTGGTCTAATGAAGGATCTGAATTCAACATGTGCAAAGTAAGAAAAATATGTACCATACTAAAGAGGATTTACTGTAAATATGTTAGAAACAATGCAAGACTGATAAGGTGTTGAAACTTACCAGGAAGAAGTGGTAGCTTTTTTGGTCTGCTGAGAAAGCTGCTTGTGATGCCTCGGATTGTGGTGCCCGGTACAGTGAAGGAGTGCTCTAGGGTAGCAAAGAACGGAAGACTGCGTGCTGTGGTGACGACTAGTGGGCGGCAGCTGCAAACAAACAACAGGTTTGATGAGTATGACATTCTTAAAGCTACATTAACCAAACAGGAACATTGCATTTAGTATGCAACATATCAGCATAACTACTTCTCTCAGAAAATAATTTAATTAGGTATTATTTAATTGTGATTGTCTTATTATTTTTATATAAATTTATAGGGTGTGTCGTTAACTTGAAGAGTTGTCATTTATATTATATGTGGCTAAATGAGAAAGTAATTTCAAATTAGTTTTACATTTAAAATTAACAGCACATAGGCCCTAGACTGTGTAAAACTTGTAGGATTTGTCTTTCAAGAAAATGTTTCAACGGCAAGTTTAAAATTGAAAGCTAGACAACCTAACTTTATAATGTAGTCAACGCACTTTAGTCTGACAATACAGGTGTTTAGGCGACTTAGGTGTTCAGTTTACTCACCACTAAACGGAGCTGCGTACAACTTTGGAGGCAAGTAGAATCTCCGATGTAAGTAGTTCAAGGTAGGCTGGTAAAAATCTTAAGTCTTGCAAGCGGGCTAAAGAGACTGGAAAGCCATTGCCAGAGAGTCTTGCGTAGCATGTCACCGACTGGTACTGCGTTACATCGTAGTTGTCTGCAAACAAGGAAATAACATAATTTAAGTACTAGGTCTAACAATGAATTTGCACATGTGCCCACCATAACTTTATGAGCTTCTGCAGAAGGCAGCAGGAGCTGTAGAGTTTAGAGTAACCTTCAGGTATTGTTTTAAGCTCGCTACAGTACCCAAAGCAATGTTATAGATGCATGTTTAGTGTGAATCTTTCATTCTTGATAATAATATGTTTGACCAGAATGCAATAACATCAACATAAATAAGTAAAGCATGAAATTAAATTTTCTAGAAATCAATCCAGAAATTACAAAATCCATCCCAGCGGGCTATCGAACCCCGGGGGTCTCCCGATTGCCGGTAGAGTGCTTTAAAAATAGGAAAAACTGAATTTTTTTTAATTCTTGGATATTGATTTTTATAAAATCAAATACACCTACGGGAGTGTTTCCCAATTAATGAAATTGAGAAACAGGAAATTGAAGCGACAAAATCATATTAATAGTAAGAAATATGTGTTCCGAATGGGGATCGAACCAGAGTCCTTCGGATAGTCGACACAATGTTAAAGCTAAGCTTTCAAGAGAGCGTACAGGTTGGTTAAATATTTTACTTACCATTGTTTTTCAATTGTGTCAGCTTCTTGGATCCATGGGACAAGAGGTGACGAGTAGTCTCGCAGTCGAGCGATGCAGAGGGAGCGGGTTCCACGGTCCAAGATACTTCCGTCGACATCCACCGGCTGGTAGTGAGCATGCAACAATAAAAGTTTCATTTACTTAGATGAGATGGCATGGCTGTACTCAAATCGAAAAACAGGATAATTACTGTTCTTTTCTCTTTTTTTTATTTTTTATTCAAAGTCTAGTTAAAAACTGATTTACAAAGGAGGACATCTAAATAAATCTAATTACATTGATGCAGAGACAAAAATGAACAACAATTAAGTAAATATTTGAAATAGTAATATTCTACTACAAAAATGCATTAATGCATTTAAACAACAATTTTGGTAACGAATTCAAAAAGGATATTAAATGCAATTAATTAATGAACCAAATATAAAAAAGGGGAAGAAAAAAAAGAAAAGAAAATAAAAATTGATCAATTAGGCTACGAAAAGAAATTTAAATAAAACATTTAATTACAAACCAATAATAGTAGGTATACTATGTATAAGAGAGGATCATACCCCTATGGTTTCATCGTCATAATAGACTTTTACTTTGATTTTACACATTTTCAGGAATCGAACCAAGAACATCTGTATACTGAATGAAGGTAAGAATTTACAGAATCAGCCAACAAGTTGAAAATAGAATATTCATGTTTATCCAAAGCAAAGTAGAATTTAATTTGACTTGAAAGGGCAGGGGGGGGGGGTTATGCAACATAATACAACACAACAGCTGCTCACCTGTATTGACGTCTTCATTGCGTGGCTGGTTGTAGATAGAGGTGCGATGATGCAAGGTCGCGAGGGCAGACACCCCCCCCCCCCCCACCAGATGACAGTGACGCGTTGAGTGACAGACATCAGCTGATGGTATGGGATCTGAAACATGTGGACACAAACATGTTATTATTGCAATCTACATTCTACGCAATTACCTAGAGCATAAGCATAACTTATTATTATGTTATAATAAATAAAATACTAAATAAAATCACGCTACCAGCACGAAGCCTTAAAGGTGTGCTAAGAAATTTTAGGGATTGGTCACGCAGATGAGAGGCAGACATAACTCGGGAATTTGGCCCATTGAGATTAAGCTATCATGCACAACAAATCTTTATCCCACCCGAATTCATGAACACCCATGCCCTACTCGGGATTCGAACTTGGACCACTCACAAAACCGTATGAGCTATACCGCGAAGGTTTCCTACAATAGTACCAAATAAAAATTTTAAAACAATATTTAGAACTCGGAGATGATTTCGTGTTTTGAAAGCAGATGTCCACATTCCACGTCGAACGTGATTAAATACAACGCTGGCTTGATAGCCAAGCGCAGTGCGTGAATGCGTCAACGGTCACTGTACGAGCAATCCCTCAGCCCTGGGTGCGACCTTCGGGCGAATAAAACTAGTACCCTAGATAGATCACGTTTGTTTGTGACGCACAATTCGAGAGAGCCCACTTCACACTACCTACAACTAGACATGTGGTAGCACACGGGGATTACGTTCACATTGAATAATAATAAACACGTGCTAACTTGGCTTCGTGTTAATAAACCGAAATCGAATTTATACCCACAATGTCACGGTTTAACCTTAGGCAGAGAAAATGGACAAGGCTGTAGTATAGCAATGCAATTCGATGAATCTACCAACTCAACTAAGAAAATAACTTTTAAATTCAAATTTTAATTAACGCATGCTGAGGATTATTTGGATTCGGAAATGATACAAATCGAATTTGAGAGCTGCGAGGCTAGACGAAACTCTGGATGAATTAATCTGCATGCTAAATAGCCATTGACCACGTTTCTGAATTTCTAACTGTTTCAACGACCCGAAAAAATATTCCAAATTATTTAAAGTCTTCTAGTTTTCCCTGACTGATGGATGTTACAGAACGGAACGCAAATAATAATAGATGAATTTATATTAAAGGATGTAGTGCTATAATAATTAGGTAAATGTAATGGATGCAGCAGATAAAGTAAGATTTAATGTAGGCAGCGAAGCGAGGCTTAGGCCAACTTTGCCAGATGACCACGTTTCTGAATTTGTAACGGTTTCAACGACCCTAGAAAATATTCCAAATTATTTCAAGTCTTCTAGTTTTCCCTGACTGATTGATATTACAGAACGGAACGCAAATATCAATAGATACATTTATAATGGAGGATATAGTGCTATAATAATTAGGTAAATGTAATGGATGCAGCAGATAAAGTAAGATTTAATGTAGGCAGCGAAGCGAGGCTTACTTTGCCAGATGACCACGTTTCTGAATTTGTAACTGTTTCAACGACCCTAGAAAATATTCCAAATTATTTAAAGTCTTCTAGTTTTTCCTGACTGATGGATGTTACAGAACTAAACGCAAATAACAAAAGATACATTTATAATGGAGGATATAGTGCTTTAATAATAAGGTAAATGTAATGGATGCAGAAAATAAAGTAAGATTAAATGTTGGCAACGAAACGAGGCTCACCTTGCTGGTGTCCATGGCTGATGTCGACCGGACCGGTGTTGTCTGCTTGAAGAGTTGCCTGGAACTGATGCGGGGAAAAAGCACTGCACAATCTCGCTTACGCATCCTATGTGACGTAATACACTTGCGCGCGCATCTACGATGGTCGTGAAACACATGCTGCAATTTGATGATTATTCAAAGAAATGTAAATTATTTATGGAAATTTAGATCATCACAAATACAAATTATTTTCTGTGTATAATGTAACCTAGCGTTTCGTTAAACTGTTTAGTTTTATTCCATGATGGGTTGGTTTATATGAGTTTTGAGTCTTCTGATTGGTTTGACATGTCGTCACCTTCGTTTGAGCTCGGCGACTCAGCTATGATGACGTAGAGGTCCGACCAGACCAGACAAGGGGCGTACGTTCGAGTCCCGCATGATATGGCAATGACATGGTCCAGAGTTGAGTAGTAACTTTTTTGAAAGTATCGCGTTTCTTTTCTTGATATTAATTTATTAAAAAAATTTGAAAATTACCAAAATATTTATCAAACTTTGTCCTTTTAAAACATGCCAACATTAAAACACCTCATCTATTTTCTACACAAATATAGGACTCACCCCATATATTCCAATCCTATAATTTCCCCAAATATGCTACCGAGTCAAAATATTGAACTGCTTTGAAACCTGGCTCTTTTAGAAAATCAAAACTTTTTCTGATCGGGCACACGGCAAATATCGCATCTTCAAAATAATGTCAAACTTCAATTAGCCCAAGCACACCATTAATTCAACCTATGTAGTTGTGTTTTTGTGACATTATTTTTCAACTGGTTGTCTGGAGGCTGACTGAGAGAAACAAAAGATTTTTTTACAACTGTTTTTCCTGCGAATTTCTTCGTTTGGCGGTACAAATTGGTACAAAATACCGCCAAACGAAAAAATTCGTTGGTAAGAAAATTGTTAAAAAAAAATTCTCAGTCAGACTCTAAAAAACCAGTTGAAAATTAAAGTCACAAAAACACAACAATCTACGTTGAATGTGTGCTTGGGCGAATTGAAGTTGAAAATTATTTTGAAGGTGCGATATTTGTCTTGTGCCCGATCAGAAAAAAAAATAGTTTTGATTTTCTAATCGAGCCAGGATTCAAAGCCATTCACTATATTTTGACTTGGTAACATATTTGGGAAAATAGAAAAACGCGGTCGAATAGCCTTAATATTTGCATTAGTTTGTGTGAGTGCTGGAAATTGTTGTCATTGTTATTTTAAGTTTGATAATCATAGGACCAATACAGGTCACTGTATATGTCACCAGACCTGATACACATAGCATGTGTACCTAATCATGTATTCATCGCCAATAAACTATACTAGGCCTATAGTTTTAGTGAGTGTATACTGTATATGTAGGCCTATAACACTATTAACTTGTGCTGTTAGTCTATGTTTAAATAGTAAATAACAGGCGTAATACATCAACATAATTATTATAATTGTTTCATTAATTTAACCGTTTAATTAAATTCTATTTATTTTATTTTAACTAGCATCATTCATTCATTTATCAACATTCAATGTCTCATTCTCTCGAATAACAACATGATAGAGCAAGAAATTATAGGAATGTTCCAGCGATTATTCGATGCGATGAGTGGACGAGAGATTGCAGGGCAACTACAAAGATAAGAGCTGTGAGTCAAATCCCCCTGGCAACAACATAGTCACCGCGAACATGACAGGACTGCCAAGCCGGGTTTCGAAGCCGGGGCCACAAAGTTCATCAAGTACCGTACTTATTAAACAATATAAAACATAAAAACAGAATTGATATGCTTTTTATAAACACGCAAACCTAGAATAGGATGTGTGACTTAATACTACTTGAATGTAACTAGTGAATGCATTAACGCCCCCCCCCCCCCCCCCCACCAACCAATAAACCCATGCAAATACAACATACACCACCTTTTCTTCGCCAAAGTAACAAAATATTAGAAATAACAAAGAACTACTTCCAATACAAGAACCTGTCCCTCCATTTCAACTTTTAAGTCCAGCATGAAATCATTTTTAAAATCCAAAAGTTTCTACTCACTCAATGAATATCTCTCTGCATAAAATGTAATTAACATAAATAGAAATACCTACTTATCTATTCATCAATCAATTATTTTAGTACAGAGATTGAGGCCCAGCTCAGTTATATTTCATTTTTTGTACATTAATATTATTATTAATTAATCTATGTTAATATAAAGAATTATTCACTTCACTCTACTATCTCTCTCATAAGAGGATAATGTGTGTATACTTTTACTATGTATTGGTCAAGCGAATAAAAATTACTCTTACTCTCTTACTCTAATACTAAAACCACACGAAAATGCCTGATTTTGGTGCTATCTCAAAATCGAATCAAATAAATGAAGGCCCTATGTATGTTTCGTTAAAACTGTATCCTACAAAAATAATTTACACATATTATGATCAGAAGGCCTATTATTGTCAATTTCATATAAAATTTAATTAATTAATTCGATACAGAAAATATAAGTAGGGTATGATCATATCATAATATTTAAAACTTTGTCCATGTAACCCCTTTAAAAATTGTCGAATTTAGGGGAGTATGGTGTTTTGACAAATTAATTAAGAGATTCACCACGTGCTCAAAAAACTTTTCCTTTATCTGATCGGACTTTTAGGGATCTCAAAATGAATTAAAATGGTGGTGATATGTCATTCAAATTGACACCTTGTTAACGTATTTCCAAGTGAATGAAGCAAGATAGAGACAAACAATTTTCACTTTAATATTCTAACAAATTCAATCATTTTTTTATATTAAAAATATGAATATAATTTTTTGGCTTTTTTGCTTGACACATACGCAATTAAAGTTTATGGTTCTGTCTTAATGGGAGTGTGCTTGATTTTTTGAGCCCACTCACGACTTGCTAGGCCCGCGGGAACGACAAGTGGGTCTCTAGAAGAGCTCATGAAAGTGGTTTTTGAGAGTTCTTTATAGTGTCCTTGCTTGGTCGGGTGTGGACCGAATGAGTTGAAATTTTAATCATCAATAGCTGTTGGGCCATCAGAAAAAAATAAAAATACTTGTACCTGATTGGGTGAAAGGTACGGCCGGGACAGGGGTTTGAAATTTGAAATTTGCATTAGTCGATTTTGGAGGGTATAGGTTTTTGACGGAAATGAATTAAGGGCTTCACCATGAACTCAAAACACTTTCCTTTTCAGATCGGACTCTCAGGGGTCATAAAATTAATTAAATGGTGGTGATATGTCAGTGAAATTGACACTATTGTTATCGCATTTTCCGTCGAATGGTGCGAGATAGAGACCCACGGATTTGGACATCATGTTTAGAAATACGCACTTCCGGCATCGCCAGGGGCGCAATATTAATATTTCGTCTATGAACTTTATCAATTTGGAAAACAGGTGTCAAGACGAAGACATTGATATGTATTTCTCTCCCGTCGGACTTTTGGGACGACGCCGACGTCAAGCGTCTTTGAGCGTCGCGACGGTAGAAAGAGGTGCTTTTATCGGAGAAAGATTGGTCTACGTCGTTATTTAATGAATTTACATCAAATTCAGAACCTTATAGGTCGTTTTTTATTCCCCTAAAAATATCATGAAACGCCAATGTTGAATTATATTGTGACGCCTGTTTACGGCACTGCGCCTACACCGTTTGTGACGCCACATTCTATTAGATATGTTACTGTCGATTTTCGGTTAATGCACTATACCGGCTACAGGGCATCCTCTTGATGTCCCGGTATCTTGAACTACTATAGTTCCACAACAAGCTTATTCAGACAGGAATGAGATGAAAGGGGTAACGAATACCTAGGACGTTTCTGAATAGTGGAAAACCTTAGGTCTTGATCTCGATTTACGTCACGAATTAAGTCATCAACCACCCAGTTTAATCCGTGACATCACAAGTAGCTCCGAATAGTCACGCGCACAATCGAGACTGATTGAAATCAAGTAATGAGAATAAGAATCGAAAGTGCACACTCGATTCATGTCTTGATCATGGCGGACGTTATTGACGTGTATTTACATACCGTTTCCATATCAAATTTGATTCTGTACTATTTATTTTAATAATTAATAACATTTTATAACTTACTTGGCTACTCAACGTGATTTGGAAGTGTTTTATTTCGATCATCTCCCGAGGCCGCCATGTTTTAGTAATGAGAATGAGATTAGTGTGGTATTTTCAACGAGACCAAGATTAAGTAATAAGACCAAGTAATGAGGCCAAGACCAGTAGGTTCAGAAACGTCCTTACTCTAATAAACAACGCTCACAAAAAGAACTAATTAATTACAACCCAAGGGGAGGACTCGAGATTGGCCTATAGATAGACGTGAACCCAGGTGTTGCTTCGTGCTGA